>SSNR01001340.1:0-10000 GCA_006937965.1 Callopanchax toddi
TTTGTTTTATGTTCAAATGAAAGTTTCTATCGATTCACTCATGCAGCGTCGACATGGTTCCTAAATCTTTGGTTTCAGGGTCACATTTCATTCTTGCTGCATCGTTTTGATACTCACACCAACAGTAATAATCCACCTCCAGGTACTTGTACGTTCCAGGGCAGGGATTTCCAAACAGATCGTTATTCGCTGTGAGGCAGCAGCTGGTCTGCCCGTTACAGCTGTGGGTGAAGATCAACATGAGGACATTAAACAGCAGTCTGAGGATGAAATCAGACACCTGAAGACATCAGCTCACTTTACAACACCACTAAACTTTACATTTCAGCTACTTTGTCCGTCACGTCCCGTGAGCAGCAAATATCCTGGAGCTGAGAGGAGGGACGGTCGTCACAGCAGGTGGTGTGATCATGACGTCCATAATTAGCACACTTCACATAGACCTTCTGCCAAAAACCTGGGGAAAACCAAAAAGTCACACAAACTAACTCAGTGATTCAACAGCAATTTGACACCATCAGAACTGAATCAGGATGAGAAAGCAAACAAAAATCATCCCAAACTCAAAGACTTTCATCTCCAGCGTCACTGTGTCCTGAGGTCAGCTAGAAGACTTACGACAACTGATTTGGAGCTTGGAGTTTTCACATGTCGTAGTTTGAGCTGTGAAAACAAACCAGAGTAGACAATAAGTCAGGACCAACGTGGCCTCCTACAGCCTGCTGAGTCAGAAAGTACCACCTGAAGGTCTAGTAGCACCACTTCCTGCTGGCCTCACAAAACCAATAAGCTGGAATAAAGCCCACAGTAGTGATCCAGGAGGAGACTGGCTGTGAGATCAAAGCCACAGGAGCTCATCTCCTATGGAGGCTTGAAGCCAAGATCAGCAACAGAACATCAGCCTCCTCACCTACCGACCATAGAGACCAACTGCTCTCCATCAACACCTGCTAATAGATGGGACCCCCTTCAAAAGTGGATGAGCCACAGCTGGACAGGCCTGATCATTAGTCCCTTAGAAAGGGGCGCTTCCATCTGAATACCAACCAATCACATGCCTCTGCTCTCACACAGATATTTGACATCATCTGAAAACCTGCTGCTACCAAGTGAGAAAAATCACCAACCTCCTGCTGCCTCAGAGATCAGCTGTGGACGGAAANACACCCTTCCTGTTCTGTTGTTTAAAAAGGTTTTTCCTGTCATTGGTCCTTGTATCGTAGACATCTGTAACTCATCACTCTCATCCGGTGTGTTCCCTAGCTCCTTTAAACACGCTGTCGTTGAGCCATTATTAAAAAACAATCTGGATCCAGCACAGCTTAATAATTACAGGCCGATTTCAAAGACTCCTTTTATTTCTAAAGTCTTTGAGAAAGTTGTGGCAGAACAGCTGATTTCTTTTATGGAGAAATATGAGATCTTTGATCAGTTTCAGTCCGGTTTCAGAAAGCTCCACTCCACAGAAACTGCATTACTAAAAATCTCTAGTGATATTTTGATGTCAGCTGACTCTGGAGAATCCACTGTCATGGTTCTCCTGGATCTTTCCTCAGCATTTGACACCGTAGACCACAGTGTTCTGATTAACAGGCTTCATGATACTGTTGGTGTATCTGGTGTAGCCCTAGAGTGGTTCCAGTCCTACCTTTCAGATAGAACTTTTAGTGTCTTTGCGAACCAGATCATGTCTGACTCCCAGAACCTGACCTGTGGGGTACCACAGGGCTCAGTGCTGGGCCCTATCCTGTTCATTTTGTATATTTTCCCCCTAGGCCAAATGATCAGACAGTTTGCTGATGTGTCTTATCATTTTTATGCTGATGATATTCAGCTGTACTGCTCATTTAAACCGTCTGAATATTTTAAGTTGTCTTCTCTGTTAAAATGTTTTAACGACGTCAAACAGTGGCTAAGTGACAACTATTTACAGCTGAACTCTGATAAGACTCAATCATTAATTTTTGCTCCAGAGAACCAAATGAGTGATATTAAGCAGCACCTTGGTTTTCTGGCTGCTTCTGTTAAACCAAACGTCAGAAACCTTGGTATCATTATAGATTCTACCATGTCATTAGAGGGACATTCACGAACATTAATCCGTAACTGCTTTTTTCAATTGAGAAATATCTCTAAGATCAGAACTCTAGTGTCAAAAGCAGAACTAGAGATGATTATTCATGCTTTTATTTCATCTCGTCTGGATTATGGTAACAGCCTTTTTACATGTCTGAACAAGAAAGATCTGTCTCGCCTCCAGTCAGTTCAGAATGCTGCTGCAAGGCTTTTAACCAAAACACAAAAGAGTCAGCACATTACTCCAGTTTTAAGATCCCTGCACTGGTTACCAGTGCATTTTAGAATTCATTTTAAACTTTTAGTTTTTACTTTTAAAGCCATGCGTGGTCAGGTCCCTGTTTATATCTCAGACCTTTTAAATCCCTACAGTCCTCCTCGTAGTCTGAGGTCTGCTAGTCAGAGGCTGTTGGAGGTTCCTAGATCACATTTTAAGTCCAGGGGAGATAAATCTTTTAAAGTAGTAGCTCCAAGATTATGGAACGCTTTACCTCCTCCTCTGCGTAGCCTGGATTCTGTTGACTCTTTTAGGAAACAGTTGAAAACTCATTTATTCAGGCTCGCTTTTTACTGATTTTAGGTTGCATGATGTTTTTGTTTTATCATGTTTTTATTTTGTGTTTTATCATGTTTTTATTTTGTGTTTTATCATGTTCTTATTTTGCATTTTATCATGTTCTTTTCAAGTTTTTATTTTGTGTTTTATTATGTTCTTTTCAAGTTTTATCCTTTGTGTTTTTATAGTTGTTTTATTGTAAAGCACTTTGTGGCCATTGGCCTGAGAAAGGTGCTATATAAATAAAGTTATTATTATTATTATTATTATTCATCTGACCCTTAAAAGAACAAAGAATAATTACTGGTGATCGTCACCAAAACATATACTTGATGCTGTGTTTCAAGAACCAAGTAGTGTATCTGGAAAACTTTGGAATTATTTCAGCAATAACTTTCAAGATGTAATCCGATTGTACTCAAAACATTTCTTGACCATTTTTTATGGTTGTTTTGCTGTTTTCTACCGACGAAAGGGACAGAACAATCGTTAAAAACGCATCCATTAGGATCACATTATCTACTTAACAGTTACTACCATGATAATGGTACCTAAACCATAGATAATATATATCACTGCTGTATATAAATCTCGCTTTTGCAGACATAATTCGGACAAGTAGTAAGCTTTCTATTTGCATTAACAGCTAACACTAGCATAATACGACGGATAGGTAAAACTTTCCTTCTACGATGTAGAAATCCATTTATTCACGCACATATTCAATTAAACAATAATACAACATGGTAACTCTTTATATAGATGAGTAAATAATTTTAAAATTGCTTACATTTGTACTGCTGCTCCCGCCGTTCCGCCATTATAAGGTTTACGACCTGACCCGCAAAGCATTATGGTCTATATCTACCGGTTGAGTGACCATCAGTTGTACACTACTTTTTTCGTACCACGTGACATGTTTCTAGGGCCCCATATAGGGGGCGAAAAAATGTAGTGAACGTTTCGAACAACACTACAAAATGGCTGACTCACTATATAGTGCCCTTTATAGGGAACGAGTGGACATTTTGAACACAGCCAAAGACTAAATCAGCAGACATTGTCATCAGGAACGAAAGACGAGGAGTAAAGGAATCGTATACCTGGAACATGTCTTTGAGGGAACTGATTTTATCCCGTTTAACAGGATAGTCTCACAATATGGGGTTGACAGGAATAGATTTTTAGAATATCAGCAAATTAAATCTATAATAAAACATAAATTTAAGTTTAATAGAACAGAGCTACAAACACCATCAAGGGTATTAGATTTCCTTAATCTCAAATCTCCGAAGTTACTATCTAAAATATATAGGTTACTGTCTAAAGTAGATGATTGGATATCTCTTCCTATAGCTAAGTGGGAGGCGGACCTATCAGTCAGTTATGACCAAAACTTCTGGTCTCAGACATGTTTAAAACCTTTTAGAATGACTAGAAACCCCAGTTTACAATGAATCCAATATAAAATCCTACATAGAGTTCACTATACAGGTCAGGATGTTCAGGATGGGTTATGCACCATCTGAAACCTGCACAAGCTGCACAGACAACACCCCTGACACCTATATTCATGCACTTTGGTTTTGTCCACCTGTGCAGAGATTTTGGTCCCGGATATGTGAAGACCTGTCAAAGTGTCTGAAATGTAATATTCCAGCTTCCCCTCCAGTTTGCTTACTGGGAGATTTAGATGATGTCATCACAGAGATGAATTCAGCTCACATGGTTCTAACGGCCCTATGCATCGCTAAGAAAACGATCCTCATAAACTGGAAAAACAAAAATAATCTCAGTTTGAACCAGTATAGGAATCTGTTGTTGGACTATATTAACCTTGAGACGACCTCTGCCTCCGCTCCNAAAGTACCACCTGAAGGTCTAGTAGCACCACTTCCTGCTGGCCTCACAGAACCAATAAGCTGGAATAAAGCCCACAGTAGTGATCCAGGAGGAGACTGGCTGTGAGATCAAAGCCACAGGAGCTCATCTCCTATGGAGGCTTGAAGCCAAGATCAGCAACAGAACATCAGCCTCCTCACCTACCGACCATAGAGACCAACTGCTCTCCATCAACACCTGCTAATAGATGGGACCCCCTTCAAAAGTGGATGAGCCACAGCTGGACAGGCCTGATCATTAGTCCCTTAGAAAGGGGCGCTTCCATCTGACTACCAACCAATCACATGCCTCTGCTCTCACACAGATATTTGACATCATCTGAAAACCTGCTGCTACCAAGTGAGAAAAATCACCAACCTCCTGCTGCCTCAGAGATCAGCTGTGGACGGAAAAACAAAGTCAGAGGACAAGTGGTCTGGTGAGGGGGGGGGGTCATTTGTCTCAGTCCTTTAGTGAGACGTCAGTTCACATGAAGTCAGATCGTTTTAAACAGGTCAAACATGTTAGAGCATAAAACAAAGGGAAGGAAAGAACCCTAAAGTCTGGACTTCTGAACAAAGTGAATGAGCTGACATCGTTAACGTAGAGGGAACATTTCACCTGACATCATTAGAAGACACACATGTCTCTAAATAGAGGAGAAGACAAAGTCCTCAAATCAAACTTACATTTCCTCCAATGACAAGGAGCAACGAGAAGAGAAGACCTGATGTCATCTGTGTAGAAATCAGAAACATTACAATTCTGAACTGGATTTGAACTCAGTCCATCAGGTCAATAGAATCCAGGTTAAAGCGTCTCATTTTCTGATGACTCAGCAGAAATCAGACTCTACCTTGTTGAGGATGAATCCAAGCAGCAGCAGGTACTGGATGAAGGGTTCCTAGCAGAACCAGAGTTTATCAACCTTTAGCTGATGTTGTGATTCTTTGATGTGAGAGTGAAAGCATGAAGACACGTTCTTCAGGTTTAACAGAGTTTAAGGACAGAATGGATAACAGTACGAGACAGAAAGTGGATATTCCTAAACGTTTCCATAGAGACATAGTTACCCTGTTGTCCTCCCAGCTGTCCTCCCAAAGCCTGTTGTGATTCTGCTTAAGAATTCCTGAGTCAAGGCCCCCCCCCCTGTATCTGTCTGTGGGGTCCTTGTCATAAACCAGGTTCTGGAAGTCCCAGTGCTTGATGATGTCAGCTTTCTGCTGGAATCCATCAAACAACAGAGGGCTTGGGGTAAGAACAGGAGGGAAGAGGTTGTTTTGTCCCCACTAAGGCTGGGACATACGGGACTGAATGACTCGCTGTGCAGAATACTGAAACATCAAGATGGTCTTTGAGAACATCGTCGTCAACTGGAAACAGTTAGTGACGTGTTCATATGGTGTGAGAGGTACTGGAGAGTTAGACTGAGGCTGATACAACTAATGAATAAGGAGGGTCTGGATAGGACTGTGAGTCATTTGCTGGGAGGAGATTCTCCTACTGTTCGTGGAGCATTCACTGGATATCTGAGAGGTTCAGGCCTGTTGGATAGGATTTAGATAATATGTTCCTTTAGTCATCTGCTATCCCTGAAAACTACTATGAGGTTCTTCATTAGCCCTAGAACTAGGGAACTACAGAGAGAAAACCCAGAACATGGTCAATGTTGGAGAAATGTGGATCTACAGCAGCTGGCCACTTTCACATCTTCTGGGAGTGTTCCAAGATCTCCACCTACTGGACAGAAGTGGAAAGAATCCTCAAACTGATGACTGGATTAGAACTGGAGGACGGTTTCACCGTCATCTATCTGGGTGATATTCCAAAAAACTGAATAAACAGGATGGATACCTACTACAGACACTACAGGCAGCCAGTAAGAAGGCCATAACAAGAAAATGGTTACAGGAGGAAGCGCCAACAGTCTCGGAATGGATGGATATAATTCACGAACTGTACGTCATGGAGCGATTCACTTTTTCTCTCAGAAACATCTCAGAAAAATGCAAAGAAAACTGGGAAAAATGGAGACTTTACCTCAGAAGGGCTGAGCCCTGAACCACTTTATGTATAACACACAGTCATTATTTTAGATTAGATTGTATTCTAGTTACCCTTGTTTTGTTTTGTTTTGTGTGTGTGTGTGTGTGTGTGTGTGTGTGTGTGTGTGTGTGTGTGTGTGTGTGTGTGTGTGTGTGTGTGCACGCATGAGGGAGGGAGAGTGATTGTGTCTGTGTGTGACTGTTTTTCTGTCAGGTTTCGTCCCCCCCCCCTCTCTGTGACATGCTAGACCCTCCTCGGCAGAGACTATCCTCCCTGGTTGCGCCTCGGCATTGGTGGTGCCTTTCTCCAGTGGCGTGCTGGGGTGTCTCGGGGTCGGGGTCTGGGTGCTGGGGGCGTCTGCCTGCTCTTCTTCCTGTGGCGGCCTGGTGGGATCTGGGCCCCCGGGGGTGGTCGGGCCTCTGTTGGGGCCGGTTCGCTCCTGGGTCTCGGGTCTCTGGTTCCGGCTAGATCTACCCTGGATGGCCGGCTGCAGGCGGTGCCTGTGAGCTCCTAGCCGCGGCCCCCCAGGGGCTCTAGCGCGGCGACTGCCGGGGGGCCCACGTGGGGTGAGCCTCTGCGCCCTCTGGGGGAGAGTTTAGCGACTGCCCTGACGGCGGTCTCCCTGGGGTGTCCGTGCCCTGGGTGGCCTCTGGACGTCTGGGGCCTGGACCTCCTCCACGTCCTCCGTGGGCCTTGGGGGCGGGTCTGTGGCTCCTCGAACTTATTATTGAATGTTTCAATAGAGAAACCTTACATGAACAAGCGCGCATATATACACACAGGTGATCACAAGGTGCTCACATAAAGACGACTCAGGTGTTTTCAGACACATTGACTGGGGCTGTGGTTGGCACTGAACTCTCTTGAACTGGTGTATACGTATACATTTGAAGAATATCACAACTGTTGTGTATTCATATGCTGTTTGTTGCTGTTGTATCTTTTCTCCTGTTTTGTTTGTTTGTGCTTTATTTACAGGTCTAGAAGTGGACTCTTCACGTCTCTTGTTCTCTTCTTTTTCTGTTTACTTTCTCCCCATCCCTCTTTCTGTACCCTTCCCTTCACTTTCAGGCTCCGTGTCCAATCAACCATAAAAACATTCTAATAAAGATTTTGGGGGTTATATTTAAACAAAAATCAGGAGGAGTTTTATAGCAGTGGCTGTAACCTCTCACCTTGTTTTTGGCACTCAGACATTATTCTGTTTGCTCCACAGCCGGACAGGACACGGGGTTAAAAAAAAAAAAAAAAAAAAAAAAAAAAGAAAAAAAAAGGAACGAAAGACGAGACGAGAATTGACAGTCATGCAATCCAATCAGAAAACGGGAAGAATCTGACGAACATACCAAAGAACCAATCGGAGCAGGTGGGACAAGAGAAGGGAACCAATCAGTAATCGGAGCAGGCGGGACTAGAGAAGAGAACCAATCAGCAATCGGAGCAGGTGGGACAAGAGAAGGGAACCAATCAGCAATCGGAGCAGGTGGGACAAGAGAAGAGAACCAATCAGCAATCGGAGCAGGTGGGACAAGAGAAGGGAACCAATCAGCAATCGGAGCAGGTGGGACAAAAGAAGGGAACCAATCAGCAAATGTAACAGGTGGAAGTAGATGAGAAAGGAACCAATCAGAGTCCGCCTTGTTGAGATGCAGAGTTTGTAAACAGCAGAGCAGACTCCGACTTTATTAAAAGTGGGTCAGGTTAACAGAACGGAGGCGGAGTTATGACGCTGATTTAAGATAATGGAGGTGAACGCTGCAGAGGATCAAACAGCTGTCAGGGAGACAGGAAACATGGAGTTACGGAGAGAAATGACCGAAGACGGAGCGTTGTGGAGATCACGTTCTGTGGGAGGAGACGGACCGCAGCGTGAGAACAGCTGATCAGACTCTGAGTTAAAGCCTCATGAAGACGTCTGATCTGACATCATGAGCAAAGTTCTGACAGTTTGATTACTCAGGATCTCTAGTGTCATCCTGACAGAACTCAACACACACTAGATTACAGATCTTTGTGATTGAATTAAAGGTCTCCAAATAAGATCATATTTAAACTACTTCCTCAAAAAATTTATTTTAAAAGTGAATTTAGTTTTTTTCTAAAGATTAGTCTTGGAAAGGGGTGTGTCTTATAATTGGGGTCATTAACAATATTGGGAACGTTGATAAAGGACCCATTTGTTTATTAATACTTAATAATGTACTAATGTTAATTAAAGTAAAGTGTTACCCCAATTCATTAAAAGAAATGTAAAATTGCACCAGAGGAAAACATATTATTAGTGAAATATGTCTATTTTATATTTAGTCGACAAAAATTCGGAACTATTTTAGTCGACTACAACTGTTATGGTTTGGTTTACGGATGGACCCTGGAGCGAACAGACAACTGAGGAAACTGGAGGTAAGTGAAAACAAACCATTTATTAGTGTTGATGGTGCTGGAGCTGTGGACCTTAGGAGGCCCTAGCGTCCCGGACGGAACCGTACGCCACCTCACTACAGGGAGGAGAGGAGCGTGAGCACAGGCAGGGAACACTGAACGAGCGGGTGGTGATGAACTGGAAGGGTCTTACTGTGAGTGAGTGAGGAGGGAGTGTTGGAGCCGGGAGACAGACAGGCAGGACAGAGAGGATGATGATGGTTGTAGGAGGGCAGCCAGGGAGACCAGGAGGAGCGGAGACCAGGGAGGAGTGACCGGCTGGAGATCCAGGTGAACGGCAGCAGACCGGAGCAGGAGGACGGGAACCGAGAGGACACACTGGAGGGAGGAACAACAAGGTTAAAGTATGGATACTGAGGAGGTCTGAGTTAAAAGGCCATAGTTACCACAGGGAAGTGGGCACAATGAACTGGCGTCTTCCTGGTGGGACGCCGATCCTTTTATGTTGTGGTGAGGGTGATGTGGTGATGGGCTCAAATCAAATCAAATCAAACTTTATTTCTATAGCACCTTTCATGCCACAGCGAGCAACACAAAGTGCTTGACAGATTAAAATGACCCATACAACCCACATTCCCTCGCTTTCCCACACATAGAGCAAGTATGAAACGCTCCCCTCCCAGTCCACAACCCATTCCCAGGCACACACACACCCACACATACACATCAAAACCACAGTAAACACTATGTTGAGCTCAGATGGGCTGAGTGGTTGAGAGCTGTCCAGCTGGTTAGGGAGGAGGAGGCGTGCCCGCTGGAGCTCAGGATATGACTAAAACTAGACTCAAATGAAAAAGAACTTTAGTCAGAAGACTAAGACTAAACCAAATCAGAATTTCACGCCAAAATTAACACTGTTCTAAACTATTAAATATTCATTTAAAGTGTCTGTTCGTTCTAATGAAATGTGGTTTCTGTTGTTTTTCTTTTCTGTCCTCAGTAAATGGTTGGACCCGTGTTGGCTCCACAGTGAACCCTCCCTCTGTCCAGATGACTAGA
>SSNR01001341.1:984-18461 GCA_006937965.1 Callopanchax toddi
CGCCAGAGAGGTGACGTTCCATGTCCCGATAGCCAGTTTTCCCATCCGGGGATCAGATCGCCAAAGCTCCCGCCTCGGTCTGCCACCCGATCCACAATGCACCGGACCCTTCACTCTCCTCCTGCAGGTGGTGGGCCCACAGTTGGATGAGCCCATGTCTCCGGTTCGGGCTGGGCCCGGCCGGGCCCCATGGGCGAAAGCCCGGCCACCAGGCGCTCGTCCACGGGCCCCAACCCCAGGCCTGGCTCCAGGGTGAGACCCCGGTAACCCTCCGGGCCGGGTACTCAGACTCTTAGATTGCTTCTCCATGAAGGGTCTTCTGAACCGTTCTTTGTCACACCCCTCCCCTAGGACCAATTTGCCATGGGTGACCCTACCAGGGGCACAAGTGCCCCAGACAACATAGCTCCTAGGATCGTTAGGGCACTCAAACTCCTCCACCACGATAAGGTGACGGTTCAAGGAGGAGTCTCCTTGAATCAGTCTCCTCCTGATTTTTGTTTAAATATAACCCCCAAAATCTTTATTAGAATATTTTTATGGTTGATTGGACACGGAGCCTGAAAGTGAAGGGAAGGGTACAGAAAGAGGGATGGAGGAGAAAGTAAACAGAAAAAGAAGAGAACAAGAGACGTGAAGAATCCACTTCTAGACCTGCAAATAAAGCACAAACAAACAAGCAAACAAAACAGGAAGAAAAGATACAACAGCAACAAACAGCATATGAATATACAACAGTTGTGATATTCTTCAAATGTATACGTATACACCAGTTCAAGAGAGTTCAGTGTCAACCACAGCCCCAGTCAATGTGTCTGAAAACACCTGAGTCCGTCTTTATGTGAACATCTTGTGATCACCTGTGTGTATATATGCACGCTTGTGTATGTAAGGTTTCTCTATTGAAACATTCAATAATAAGTTAGAGGAGCCACAGACCCACCCCAAGGCCCATGGAGGACGCGGAGGAGGTCCAGGCCCCAGACGTCCAGAGGCCACCCAGGGCACGGACACCCCAGGGAGATCGCCGTCAGGGCGCACGCTAAACTCTCCCCCAGAAGGCGCAGAGGCTCACCCCACGTGGGTCCCCCGGCAGTCGCCGCGCTAGAGCCCCTGGGGAGTCGCGGCTAGGAGCTCACAGGCACCGCCTGCAGCCGGCCATCCAGGGTAGATCTAGCCAGAACCAGAGACCCGAGACCCAGGAGCGAACCAGCCCCAGCAGAGGCCCAACCACCCCCGGGGGCCCAGATCCCACCAGGCCGCCACAGGAAGAAGAGCAGGCAGACGCCCCCAGCACCCAGCCCTAGACCCCAAGACACCCCAATACGCCAGCAGAGAAAGGCACCACCAATGCCAAGGCGCAGCCAGGGAGGATAGTCTCTGCAGAGGAGGGCAATCAGTGAGTTTTAACAAGTCACGTGACTCAGATCTTTAAAACTGTAGATCACCTTAATAAGGAATGAACATGAATGATATTGATTTAACCTTTTAGCAAAGTATGTATATGAAATAATGCTGAAGCTGGATCAAACATTCATAATACTGTGGGAGAAAATGCATTAATCATATTAAAGACATTTTTAAACAGTTTAATTAAGAGTAATGACGTTTAGAAGGAGACGTCATGCAGTTTTTTTAGCTTATTAACTAAAAGAGAATCCTGTAGAAGTCTTCCGGAAAAACGACCTTGATCTGGGAATGTTAATTCAGGTTAAACATAATAAAAGAGTCATTTTATTCCAAGTTATTGGGAAAAAGATGGGTTATTGTTGTGATGGTCACAGAGGTCAGAGTTCAGAGGTTATAGCATATTTGATAATGCTACACCTCTTTTAAATGACCAGGGACAAAGAGCTGCTGGCGCACCTGGTGATGTTTTCTAACCAGAGAGCGTCAGTCCCTCTGGTTTCCTCTCTTCGTCTGTGACCTCATCACTGTCATAAAGAAAGAACAGAATTTTAGTAAATGAAAAACAGTTCAGATCTAGAATCAGGCACCCAAATAGAACTCAAAACCAACATTTACCAGTATTAAAGCATTATTCAACTATAGAAAGTAAATGAACATTTACACATATTTGTATTGATAGATGTAGTTACCTCTCCCCACAGACACTGGCATGTATGGAGATGTCATCCTTTGAAAAGATCTCACTACACATTGGACAAGTCACCTATCAGCAATAAAAGAAATGTCAATATTAGGTCAAATAAATTTAAAGAGAGGAATAACTGACAGCAAACACATTTGAATTGACTCAAGCCAGAACCCAAGTATTTGTTTCTTTACTGCAGAGACACTTTTATATGTTCAGGATGAGTTCACAGTTGAATTTTAGTCACGTTAGGACATTGTGACCTTCGTGGCACTAAATCTAGACATTTATGATAGACTATTTAGCTCACTAACTCATTGCTGAAATGTATTAGTCACCTCTGAGGTTTACACCAGACTGGCCCCAGTGTATCCTGACTATTGGGTTAAAAATGTTTACTTTGTGTTTACCGTTTATAAATAACTTTAATGTGGCAAAATGCAAGACAAGAAAAAATGAAACAGTCCATAAGAACAAGCCACCTAAACATGTTTCAATATGCTCACCTTACTGTGAAGAAGTGAGCAGTCTACATGAATGGAGGCAGGTGACCCCAAACTGGATGCCTGTAAAAAATGGAGAATATATAATATGAAATCTCCTAATGATAAAAAAAATGACTCAAAATTATTTATCTTACCCCTTTAATGTCATCATCCAAAAGCACATTGTCATTATCAGACAGTCTATAAAATAAAACAAAAAACATACTTTTAAAAATGAATAAAAACTGTTTCTAATGTGTTAGTCAGTTTGGAGCACTCAGTGTAAAATACTGGTAGTGGCCTCATTATTCAACAGCTACCTGAACACTTATTATTACACACCAAATCATCAATTAAGGAATAAGAAAAGAACCTTTTGTTTTTTACGTTGAAAGGCCGTACCTCCTGGGTACATGATGTGACACACAGCGAGCTTTAGGCATGGCCAGGAACTCCTGAGCTGTGAGAGGTAGAGGGGAAGTCTCCAGTGTGTGCTGGATGGGCTTCATATACAGTAGAGACAGCTCTTGCCTCCCCAGAACTTCACAAGACTGGACCCAGTGGATCCTTCCTCTTGAGGTGACAGCAGTGTCAGCCTGCGTTGGCCTGATCCACCTTTGGTAGTTAATTTGGACATATTTATGTCTTATTATAATTGTAACAAACATGACTGACTTTATTTCACTGACAAAAACAAAGAAAGAGCATAAAGACACTATTCTTACCCATAGCTTTGTGAAGCATCCAGGCCCTCCTCAAGTTCAGACATTTTTGTTTATGTCACGCACAGAAGGTCAGTTAACTGCAGATTTAAAACATGCAGGTTTGATACATAAATGGTTATGAAATCAATGGGAATCACAGTAATGCAAATACATGAAATTCTGACATGGTCTGAACACATCAGATTTTAGATTTCATTATGCATTGCCATTACTTTGTGCATATTCCAAACACTACCATCATTTATTCTTTCTAGATAAGTTCATAGCAGGTCACATACTTCTTATGGTCAGCGTCCTCTGGTACATTGACTGTCCCTTCTTTCCAACCCAGCCTGTAAAAGCATCAGCTCATCTGAGGTCTGGGAGTTTTCTCTGATGCTGTGTGCAGAAGGAGGAATTGGATTTGTGTTGTTTTGGTGCTTCTTGTCCTTTTGTTGGGCAACAGCGAGAGAAGTCTGCTATTTTTTCTGGCTTTGAACAGTCCTGGTGAAGCATCTGAAAAAATGAAATAATAAAATAAAATAAACATTTTAAAATAGCAAATTTATTTCTAAATGTCCACATCTTAATTATATTGTTGTTCATTAACCTTTTGTCATTTGATGAAAGAAAAAGCCACATTTTAAAGAATCTCACAGTTTAAAAAGCTTAAGCCAACTGTGTCATTCATAGGCGTTCAACAAATAACATCCACACCTGGACATGTTTTGTTGAACAGCGTTCTCTGAAGGTGCCTGTGTAAGTGCAGAAACTAAATTTTGCAGTGGTGACTGGTAGCATGGCCTGCCTTCTGCTACTATCTGACCATGGCTGTGTAGAGCTCTGTCCCTGAACTTCATTTACAACATTCAACATCATTAGTCACTACTTCATGCAATTACTGTTGTTAAATAAGACATTGGGTTGACACAAAATAATGTACTGAAAATATGAATTAGCCAGGTTCTAAATCATACCATTTGGCACTGGAGTATTCAAAGCAGCTCTCAGCATGGAGACCAAATTGAGAGCTGCATCACGTATCTGGTTCTGCAAGACAAGAGAAAAATGACAAACAATGTTGAAATTAAGAAATCTAACTACTTGGATAAAAATGCGTTTGGATCATAACCCACCTGTTTTTTCCTGTTCCAATATTCTGCAACATCAAAGCTGAGTGTAGGCAACTGGACACATAAGTCAACACTTGGTTACTCAGCAAGTAGAGGAGAAATATAGAAATAGAAAGTAATTCACTATATTTTACTGCCTAGAAATATTTCGATCATTTTGATAACATTTCTAAATAATAATTCAGTTCCTCGGTTAGAATATGGGCCAATATAGAGTCACTGCCTAAACGCCACACATGTTTCATCAAATCTACGGTCCCATAAAATTATTTTTACAACTTAAGTTTCATTCCTCTGAATTCTATTTATTATTTTTCTTAAATTTTAACCTTAATGTCGTGTTAAATGTTGCATTATAAAAACATCGGCAATTTAAAAGGGAAATATACAAATTTTCTTAAACAGGCAACAGTGAAAACGAAAACACTTTAATTTTACAGACACAAAAACGTTTAACTTATTTATTGAATGGTTTATGTAGATGCATTTTTCATTTACTTTAATCAAAGCTAAACCTAACATGCGACTTTATGAGTTAGCCAAAGTGACGTCTATGGCTAGCTCTGACAACTCAAACAAAAGTAGGCATTTCGAGGCAGTTATTGAGAAACATCTTAAAATGTGTTATCTTAAAATGTACTTACTTAAATATATCTTCCTTGGCTCTGCTACTGGAAATGGTTCTTCATGCTTTTATCTCCACCCGTCTAGATTACTGTAACACACTTGTCACATGTTTGAACCAAAAAGCCCTTGACCGCCTTCAGCTGGTCCAGAACTCTGTAGCGAGGCTCCTCACTGGAGCAAACAGAAAAGATCACATCACTCCTATTCTGAGGTCTCTGCACTGGTTACCTGTTAAATGTAGAGTTCATTTTAAAGTTCCGACTCTAACTTTCAGGGCCCTACATGGTCAAGCTCCTCTTTATGTTACTGAACTGATAAAGCCGTACGCTCCAACCCGAGCTCTCAGGTCCACAGACCAGAATCTCCTAACAGTTCCAAGGACCAGATTTAAAAGTCGAGGTGATCGCTCCTTCCAGTCTGTTGCACCTCGACTTTGGAATGAACTTCATTTAGTTTTACGCTGTATAGACAGTCTGGACTCCTTTAAAAAGCAGTCCCAATTATTCAAAACTGCTTTTAAATAACTCTTTTATGTTCTCTTGTTGTTGCTTAATGATTTTGATTTGTAATGATATTTTGTTTGTTTTATTTGTTTTTTATCATGTTTGATTCTGTTTTCTGTGAAGCACTGTGATTTTTTCTGTGAAAGGTGCTATATAAATAAACTTTACTTACTTACTTACTTACATACTGTTGCTTGCAGTTCTTTTTAGTCACCACTCCATCCATCCTCACTGTAGTTCTGAACTGGCTAAAGTTAGCCTCCATTGACGCTATGTTCTGTATTTTTGGCAACGTGTTAATAAAGTAAAAAAAAAAAAGTTAGCCTAAACCAGCGTCATAGCGATACACCTTTGGGAGTCCCGCCTCTCTGTTCGAAAGTAACCAATCATGTAAGGGTCGGTAGATCCTTGGTATCCGCCTCCAAACTGACAAAAATAACTTCCGCGAGCGAGCAGAATATTCACTCGAGAGCAAAGCAGCATGCGCACGCGCGCATCAGCCACACTCACGCTCATGAGAGCTTCATTCTGCACACGCGAGGAGTATTATTATGCATGCCAGTGGTAAATACAAGCGCGAGTAGTTGAATTTTGCGCATGGGTGTTTGATGTGCGTGCGCGAGATGGGGTAATCCAGCGGGACTCGGGAGGGAAAATACACGATGTTTAATCTGTGCTTTCTGATTATTGTCAGTAATATACCTTCATACTTGCCATCTTTGTTCTTGTCCTATAACATAAATCTTTGCTAAAATGAAAGACAAAATAATTAAACTGAAGAGAAGACAAAGCAAAAGAAGCAAGTTATGATTGGTTGCAGCTGTTTAATCAGTTGAAACAAAAATAAAAATGCGCAATTAGCAATTCTGCAACTGTATATAAAAACGGCACAAGTCAGTTAACTTCACTTAAAGTTACAGGAGAACAATCCTGATAAACCTCATGTACGTAATTTCCAATGGCTAATTCATGTTTTTGAAAATATTGTGGTAGTACCAGCTTTAAATCAATGTGTTACTTAACTCACACAGCTGCTGGCATGGTTGTAGCCCATATTTCTTTTAATTTAACACAACTGACTCTCTAAACAGATGAAGAAACCCTTTAAATATTTATATAATCAAAAATCATACATCAGTTTTCATTGGATTGAGTCTGGAGGTTTGGAGAGAGGTTGTTAAGTTAGCCATCCTTCATCACCCTCCTGAATAATTCAGTGACCAGATCCTATTTATACTCAATGTTTTTGAGAGACTCTATCTCAACGTTCAAGCAACAAACCACAAACAACACAAGAACTTAACACTTACATTACTATTGATCAGTCACATGAACAACTCGTGGTAGAATGATGGACGTGTCTGGCTGTGGAAAACAGATTTATGTTTATATGGAAAACTGAGATGGAAAGTGATTCCTTTGTTTATTCTTATTTTAGCTCTCAGTTTACATTTTGTTGTAGATAATGATTGTTTCATCATAGCTGATGATATAAATTATGTTTATTATTTACAAAAATCTCATCTGCCGTGTCCGATAACTTCAAACAGTCTGACCTTTGCCAGCTGTGCTCTGTGGGCGTGGCTGAGGCAGCTTTGGGCTGAAGGTGTGTAGGACCCTCCCATCTGACTCATCAGCAGAAACCAGTCCAAGACCCGGTATGGAAACTGGCCTAACTTCTCCTCGGTGCATTTACTCTTGGGGACTGATCAAGAGAAATAATAGCTGATTTGTGAGGCTGCAGAGCTCAATGGAAAATCTGTGTCATGCTGAATGTTTTGTTTGTTTTTACCCAGACAGGGTCCTGTGTGAGCCAGTCCCAAGTGGTGTCTCTTCCTGCACGCTTCTTTGTGAAGCAGACACTCACTCCCATAGGTCTTTACCAGAATGCTGCACACTGCTGCCCTCTGCCTGAATGCACAAGTAATTATCCACATGCAGAAATAAATGTAAGAATGAATTGTGAATTGTGAATGAATTGTGCAAATAAATTGCTTGTACTATATGATTTTATGCAGCACTGTAGACATGACCCATGACATGACACATGGGTATGAGGATCTCATTTCCTTCAACAACTCTGCACCAAAAACCCACCAGACTATGGAATTTCATCAGTTTACAAAGCTTTTCTTGAAATCAGAATCTTCAACATTAAATTCACCCACTTTAACTTTATTTCAAGCTTTAAATTAGTGTGTTTTCCCCCGATAAAAGCCCTTGAGCTAAGGCAGGTTGAATGTAATTAGAGCCGAATGATGTAAAGTGCTGACTGAGAAACACAAGAGTTGTGTAACTGTGTGTGTTAAGAGTTGTGTATCTGTGTGTGTTAGAGTTGTGTGCCTGTCTGGTGGTAGATTTGAAGGAAATCCTGATGGGAGTTGACTTGGAGGAAGCCCTGAAGGGGGTGGACTAGGAGATGCTCAGGTTGTGGAGGTGGATTCCAAAGTGAAGGAACCTGAGCTCAGAGGTTCCAGCAGTGATCTGAGAATAAAAATGCAGATTTGATTTAGTTGACCTTTTAGTAGAAATAGGACTTCTTCTATTTGCTCTCTGGCATCCAGATTCTGATAGAAAATCACATTGAAACTGAACTTGAACCAACAAAATTTGACTAATGTTCACATTAGAACTAAGCTTTAGCAAAGGGCCATATTAACAGTCCTATTATTAAACATAGAACGGACTGCAGAAACAAAAAGTTAAGCTAACACAATTAGCAAATGTAATCAAATAATTTCAGCCTGTTAACAAACAATAGTTATCAGCAAAAGTGCAAACAGTCAAAATCAAAGCTTGTCAACTTAAATTTCCCCAGAAATATAAAAGCCTTACTCAGACCTATACCTTTGAAATGTTGTTGTTTATTCGTGATGCTGTTGAGGTAAAAGAAGTTGTTTGGGCTATGTGGAAACAGCGCCCCCTAAAAGCCGCTAGTGGTGGAAGAGTGTAATGACAACAACCAACTGGCCAACCGCATCAGAGCCTGACATGCTGTGATCACTGAAACCTGACTGGCAGAAGTATTATGTTGCAGTTATACTCAGTTCATTCAGTACCATGTACTTTTTGAAAATTTATTTTTTTATTAATTTATTTTTTATTAATCATTAGACAAAGCAAACATACATCCATACATTAATTAATCTAAACACTTCCTCACCATCCCAACACCCAACCAAAGAACATCTCTCTCTCTCTCCATACCCAATAAACACAAATATTCTAACCAAATATCAATCTAAAAAATAAACACAAAATTCAAAGTACCCCTAAAGAAAAATAATTGTATTTTGTTATACCCATTTACATTTGCAATTCCTATAGATTACACTTCATATTAAGGTGGTATAATAGAACTATATTGTCAATTTATATTTTGTAAAAAATGACCAATATCATTATTATTAAGATAATTAATAAACAGCTTCCATATTTCTTCATATATTTCCATCTTATTTTCAATAAAATATGATATTCTTTCCATAGTCATACATTGTGCCATAGAATTCAACCAGACTCCAAGCTGGTGGGTCAGATTTTTCCCACTCAAGAGCAAATATTCTTTAAGCTTCTAAAATAGCAAGATCTAGAAATGTACGTGTTGCGCTACTTTAAAATCTTTTGGATATAACTGTAACAAAATAATTTTTGCATCTAGAGGAATGTTCAAGGACAACCTTATGGTTTTAATTACCTCTACCCAGAAATTTTGAATACACTTCCGAAACACAATGTATAACAGAGCCCTGATCCATTTAACATTTAAAACATGTGTCAGGGATATTTTTATTAAACCTATTTAATTTGACAGGAGTTATGTAAATCTGCATTATCCATTTTGTATTGAAGAAAATTTAAACTAAAATTTACTTAGTGTCTCTGAGATTGTAACCACCTGGCCACCCACACTAGAGCATGATACATGCTGTGAGCACTGATTGCAGAGGTATTCTGATGAAGTTATACTAAGTTCATTTAGAACAGTTCAAAATACCATGTACATTTACTATCATTTTTATTTTTGGCATATACAGTGTTTTCAGACACAAAAAGTTGAAGATAGTACTTTTGCTGCAAAGAACATTGTAGTACAGCATAGAATCAGCTTAATAACCATCTGGCCACCCACATCAGAGCCTTACACATGCTGTGAGCACTGAAACTTGACTGGCAGAGGTATTCTTTTGAAGTTATACTTAGTTCATTTAAAACAGTTCAAAATACCATGTACTTTTACTATCATGTTTATTTGTGGCTTTTACAATGTTTTCAGTCACAAAAATTTGAAGATTGTACTTTTACTTCAAAAATGCTTGCTTCTCTTAGTACAGCACAGAATCAGCTTATTAACCACCTGGACACTCAGAACAGAGCCTTACACATGCTGTGAGCACTGATTTCTGACTTGCAGAGGTATTCTTCTGAAATTACACTCTCTTCATTTAGAACAGTTCAAAATACCATGTTCTCTTAGAATCATGCTATTTTGGGCTTTTACACTGTTTTCAGTAACAAAAATTGAAGATAGTACTTTTGCCACAAAAATGCTTGTTTCTATTAGTACAGCACAGAATCAGCTTATTAACCACCTGGACACTCAGAACAGATCCTGACACATGCTGTGAGCACTGATTTCTCACTTGCAGAGGTATTCTTTGGAAATTACAGTCAGTTCATTTAGAAGAGTTTTAAACACCATGTACTCTTAGGATCATGCTTATTTTTGGCTTTTACACTTTTTTCGTCGTCTCGTCTTCTTCCGCTTATCCGGGTCCGGGTCGCGGGGGCAGCATCCCAATTAGGGAGCTCCAGACGGTCTTCTCCCCAGCCACTTCCACCAGCTCCTCCGGCAGGATCCCAAGGCGCTCCAGGGCCAAACCAGAGATGTATTTCCTCCAGCTTGTCCTGGGCCGACCCGGGGGCCTCTTGCCGGCAGGACATGCCGGCAAGAGGGGGCATCCTAACAAGATGCCCGAACCTCCTCAACTGGCTCCTTTCGACATGGAGGAGCAGCGGTTCTACTCCGAGTCTCTCCCGAATGTCCGAGCTCCTCACCCTATCCCTAAGGCTGAGCCCGGCCACCCTGCGGAGAAAACTCATTTCGGCTGCTTGTATCCGCGATCTCGTTCTTTCGGTCATTACTCAAAGCTCATGATCATGGGTGAGGATTGGGAGGTAGATCGACCGGTAAATCGAGAGCCTTGCTTTCTGGCTCAGCTCCTTCTTCACCACAACAGACCGGTTCAGTGTCCACATCACTGCAGACGCTGCCCCAATCCGCCTGTCGATCTCCCTCCTTCCCTCACTCGTGAACAAGACCCCGAGATACTTGAACTCCTCCACTTGAGGCAGAATCTCTCTCCCGACTTGGAGTTGGCAAGCCACCCTTTTCCAACCGAGAACCATGGTCTCAGACTTGGAGTTGCTGATCCTCATTCCAGCCGCTTCACACTCGGCTGCAAACCTCCCCAGCAAGAGCTGTAGGTCAGAGCTCGATGAAGCTAGGAGGACCACATCATCTGCAAAAAGCAGAGACGAGATTCTCCTGTTACCAAACTCGACACCCTCCACACCACGGCTGCGCCTAGAAATCCTGTCCATAAAGGTTATGAACAGGACCGGTGACAAAGGGCAGCCCTGGCGGAGTCCAACCCTCACTGGGAACAGGTCCGACTTACTGCCGGCTATGTGGACCAGACTCACACTCCTCTGGTACAGGGACTGAATGGCCCTTAGCAAAAGACCATCCACCCTGTACTCCTGGAGTGCCCCCCACAGGGTGTCCCTGGGGACACGGTCATAAGCCTTCTCCAAATCCACAAAACACATGTGGATTGGTTGGGCAAACTCCCATGGTCCCTCCATCACCCTAGCGAGGGTAAAGAGCTGATCCACAGTTCCACGATCAGGACGAAAACCACATTGCTCCTCTTCTATCTGAGGTTCAACTATCGACCGGACCCTCCTCTCCAGTACCCTGGAGTAGACCTTCCCAGAGAGGCTGAGGAGTGACTGAAAAAAGTGTAAAACCCCTAGTTGGGGTTTTACACTTTTTTCAGTCAGAAAAATTTAAGTTTTTTTGGCTTTGGCTTTGGTAACTTTTGGCTCAAAAATGCTTGTTTTTCTTATTACAGCACAGAATTAGCTTATTAACCACCTGGCAACTCAGAACAGAGTCTGACACAAGCTGTGAGCACTGATTTCTGACTTGGAGAGGTATTCTTTGGAATCTACAGTCAGTTCATTTAGAACAGTTCAAAATACCATTTACTCTTATGATCATGCTTATTTTGGGCTTTTACACTGTTTTCAGTCGCAAAAATTGAAGATAGTACTTTTGCCTCAAAAAGGCTTGTTTCTCTTAGTAAGTAAGTAAGTAAGTAAAGTTTATTTATATAGCGCCTTTCACAGATATACATCACAAAGCGCTTGACAATATAAACAAAAAAAAACAAAACAGAGAAAACATTGAAAATAAAAAACAAAACAGAGATTTGGGGGTACCAGATACAATATTTGGGCAAGATTTGTGGTACCTTCAGGGGATCTACGTACATTGTAAATGATGAAATACATTGAAAATAAAAAACAAACCAAACAGAGATTTGGGGGTACCAGATACAATATTTGGGCAAGATTTGTGGTACCTTCAGGGGATCTACGTACATTGTAAATGATGAGATACATTGAAAATAAAAAACAAACCAAACAGAGATTTGGGGGTACCAGATACAATATTTGGGCAAGATTTGGGGTACCTTCAGGGGATCTACATTGTAAATTATGAGATATAGTGGGACATTGACTTGTGTAAGGAACTAAAGTCTTGGGCAGAAATATTGGGGCAACTTCAATACAATATTTGGACCAAAAATAAAGATGGGAGCCAGATACAATATTTGGGCAAGATTTGGGGTACCATCAGGGGATCTACGTACATTGTAAATGATGAGATACATTGAAAATAAAAAACAAACCAAACAGAGATTTGGGGGTACCAGATACAATATTTGGGCAAGATTTGGGGTACCTTCAGGGGATCTACATTGTAAATTATGAGATATAGTGGGACATTGACTTGTGTAAGGAACTAAAGTCTTGGGCAGAAATATTGGGGCAACTTCAATACAATATTTGGACCAAAAATAAAGATGGGAGCCAGATACAATATTTGGGCAAGATTTGTGGTACCTTCAGGGGATCTACGTACATTGTAAATGATGAAATACATTGAAAATAAAAAACAAACCAAACAGAGATTTGGGGGTACCAGATACAATATTTGGGCAAGATTTGTGGTACCTTCAGGGGATCTACGTACATTGTAAATGATGAGATACATTGAAAATAAAAAACAAACCAAACAGAGATTTGGGGGTACCAGATACAATATTTGGGCAAGATTTGGGGTACCTTCAGGGGATCTACATTGTAAATTATGAGATAAAGTGGGACATTGGCTTGTGTAAGGGACTAAAGTCTTGGGCAGAAATATTGGGACAACTTCAATACAATATTTGGGCAAAAAAAAAATAAAAATAAAGATGGGAGCAGAAGAAAATGTAAACAAAATGGAGGGAGGGAGTAGCATTTTACACACAGTCACAACAACCGATAAACACATCAAGGAGGGTGGGTGGGTCAGGATCTCCACCAGCAGCAAGGACACGGCACAGCTGACCGACCTTCACTCCCAGTAGAGGGGGGGGAGGCGAGTTAGGGTGAGAGAGCGTAGAGAAGGGGGGGGGCTGAGCAGTCGCTTCATTCACTCTGTTGAGTAGGAGAATGTTTTCAGGATCACCAGATAAGATAACAGAATGTGTTTGGAGCAGGCAGTCCTGTTTGTTACAGCTGCCTTAAATGTCCGTCACTGGCTTCATCCCGTCCAAATTTGAAAACCTGGCCAGTCCCATCTGATCCGTGTAGTTCGACACATCGATCGTAATTCACTCCGCGCCAGAGTTCGTTCGCAGACAGTCCTACGAGACAACTCAGTCCTCGCGAGTGTTTCAGTGTTCAAAGCACGCATCAGCCCCCTTTGAAGCACAGGAATCCTGTCAATTGCACCTGTTAGCTCCGTTGTTTTCCGATAAACCAGGTCCATGCAGATTCCAATGAGTGTGCACCTGATCATCATTAATCCAAAATTGTAGACCTCCAGAGACAGACTTGCAGGACCCGCAATCTGATCCATTACGAACCCCACAGCTCTTGTCTCAGTCAGCCGCGGAGTCCCCTCCTCCGTTTTAAGAGTGTAAAAAATTGTATCCATTTTGTTGGGAAGCCAGCAAACCAAAGCCATATCAAGAAAAATAAAAATATTTAACCAGAAGGAATGAGGAAAATGCTCAGAAGACAAAAACAGCTGCAGGAGGAACACACAAGGGAGAGAAGGAACAGTGCGACCGCTCTCAACAGAAGCCGGAAGAAGAAGGTACAGTACAGAATTAGCTTAGTAACCATCTGGACACTCAGAACAGAGCCTTACTCAAGCTGTGAACACTGATTTCGGACTGGCAGAGGTATTCTTTAGAAATTACACTCAGTTCATTTAGAACAGTTCAAAATACCATGTACTCCTAGGATCTTGCTTATTTTGGGCTTTTACACTGTTTTCAGTCACAAAAGGTTAAAGATAGTACTTTTGCCTCAATTATGCTTGTTTCTCTTAGTACAGCACAAAATCAGCTTATTAATAATAATAATAATAATAATAATAGAAATCTTTATAAAGCGCCTTTCATACAAAAAAGAAACTGTAACTCAAGGTTCTTAACAAGTTAACATGACCCCACATAAACCACATTCCCATCCCTCCCCGATAAAAAGCACACACACACACACACACACACACACACACACACACACACACACACACACACACACACACACACACACACACACACACACACACACACACACACACACACACACACACGCACATATACACACAAAGGACATTGGGCTGAGTACAGATGAGCATGTTCTAAGGAAACGCCATCAGAGGAGCCCTCTGCACCGGCAGCAGCAGGTCAACAACAGCAGCCAACGCACACAGGGCGACCAGAGTAGGCATGGCTGAGACCCCACCTCCACCTGGAGGTAACTGAGTTACTTTTGAAAGAAGTAACTAGTAATGTAACAAAGTTACTAATTTAAAGTAACTTACCCAACACTGCTCCCGAGGCAGAGCACTCCCTCAGAGGAGTTTAGGAGGAGCTCAGTAACCACCTGGCCACTCAGAACAGAGCCTTAGACAAGCTATGAGCACTGAATTCTGACTTGCAGAGGTATTCTTCTGAAATTACACTCTGTTCATTTAGAACAGTTCAAAATATCAGGTACTCTTAGAATCAAACTTTTTTTTGGCTTGTACACTGCTTTCAGTCACAAAAACTTGAAGCTAGTAGTTTTTCATAAAAATGCTTGTTTCTCTTAGTACAGAGTGTTCTGTTGGAGTTATACTCAGGTCATTTAGAACAGTTCAAAATACCATTTACTTTTACTATCATGTTTAGTTTGGGCTTTTAGAGTGTTTTTAGTCACAAAACAATGAAGATAGTAACTTTACTTCAAAAATGCGTGTTTCTTTTAGTACAGCACAGAATCAGCTTATTAACAACCTGGCCACTCACAACAGAGCCGAAAACATGCTGTGAAGCAATGATTTTTGACTTGCAGAAGTGTTCTGTTGGAGTTATACTCTGATCATTTAGAAAAGTTCAAAATACCATGTATTCTTTCTATCATGTTTATTTTTGGCTTTTACAGTGTTTCAAGTCTCAAAAAGGTGAAAATAGTACTTTTGCTTCAAAATGCTTGTTTCTGTTAGTACAGCTAAGAATCAGCTTATTAATCACCTGGCCACACACATCAGAACATTACAGAAGCTGGGAGCACTGAAATTTGACTGGAAGAGGTATTCTGTTGGAGTTAGACTCAGTTCACCTAGAACAGTTCAAAATACCATGTACTTTTAATATCATGTTTATTTTTGTCTTTTACATTGTTTCAAGTCACAAAAAGTTGAAAATAGTAATTTTGCTTCAAAATGCTTGTTTCTGTTAGTAAAGCTCAGAATCAGCTTATTAATCACCTGGCCACACATATCAGAGCATTACAGAAGCTGGGAGCACTGAAATTTGACTGGAAGAGGTATTCTGTTGGAGTTAGACTCAGTTCACCTAGAACAGTTCAAAATACCATTTATTCTTACTATCAAGTTTAGTTTGGGCTTTTACAGTGTTTCCAGTCACAAAAAGTTGAAAATAGTACTTTTGCCTCAAAATGCTTGTTTCTGTTAGTACAGCTCAGAATCAGCTTATTAATCACCTGGCCACACACATCAGAACATTACAGATGCTGGGAGCACTGAAATTTGACTGGAAGAGGTATTCTGTTAGAGTTAGACTCCGTTCACTAAGAAAAGTTCAAAATACCATGTACTTTTAATATCATGTTTATATTAGGCTTTTTCAGGGTTTCAAGTCACAAAAAGTTGAATATAGTACTTTTGCCTCAAAATGCTTGTTTCTGTTAGTACAGCTCAGAATCAGCTTATTAACCCTCCCGCACTCCTGGAAATTCCAGACAGGAGGACAGGTCATCCCAACCCCCCCCCCCCGCCCTTGATTCAGAATGGGCTACTTCCTTTCATTTTGGGACACCTCTGGCCAACTTTAAACATTGATTCAGATTGGGCTACTTTCTTTCATTTTGGGACACCTCTGGCCAACTTTAAACATTGATTCAGATTGGGCTACTTTCTTTCATTTTGGGACACATCTGGTCAACTTAAAAACATTGATTCAGAATGGGCTACTTTCTTTCATTTCATTTTGGGACACCTCTGGCCAACTTTAAACATTGATTCAGATTGGGCTACTTTCTTTCATTTTGGGACACCTCTGGCCAACTTTAAACATTGATTCAGAATGGGCTACTTTCTTTCATTTTGGGACACCTCTGGCCAACTTTAAACATTGATTCAGATTGGGCTACTTTCTTTCATTTTGGGACACCTCTGGCCAACTTAAAAACATTGATTCAGAATGGGCTACTTTCTTTCATTTTGGGACACCTCTGGCCAACTTTAAACATTGATTCAGAATGGGCTACTTTCTTTCATTTTGGGACACCTCTGGCCAACTTTAAACATTGTTTAAGAATGGGCTACTTTATTTCATTTCATTTTGGGACACCTCTGGCCAACTTTAAACATTGATTCAGAATGGGCTACTTTCTTTCATTTTGGGACACCTCTGGCCAACTTTAAACATTGATTCAGAATGGGCTACTTTCTTTCATTTTGGGACACCTCTGGCCAACTTTAAACATTGATTCAGATTGGGCTACTTTCTTTCATTTTGGGACACCTCTGGCCAACTTTAAACATTGTTTAAGAATGGGCTACTTTATTTCATTTCATTTTGGGACACCTCTGGCCAACTTTAAACATTGATTCAGAATGGGCTACTTTCTTTCATTTTGGGACACCTCTGGCCAACTTTAAACATTGATTCAGATTGGGCTACTTTCTTTCATTTTGGGACACCTCTGGCCAACTTTAAACATTGATTCAGATTGGGCTACTTTCTTTCGTAACTCATTCTTGTCAATGTCAGCCTTAAAAGGTTGAAAAATAAAGAGTTATGAACCTTATCATTTCAGTGATTTCCCTACTGTAATCTAATGACATGAGAATGTAGTTGTATCTATAAATCTACTCATTTATCCAATCTACTAACGATTCTTGCGTGCCTATGTGTTTTGTAATGTTGTTTCAGTTACGATGGTTTTATTACTATTCTTATATATATTTTTATTCTTGTAACACTTTTAATCATTTGATTTATATAGACACACACTCGTCTGATCCTGTTTTAGGTGAAGCACTTTGTGATTTTGTCTGTGAAAGGTGCTATATC
>SSNR01001354.1:4829-12329 GCA_006937965.1 Callopanchax toddi
GGCTCCCTGCTCACTCCTCCGCCCCCAGGAGCAGCACCCGTCCCGGCCTGCAGCCTCTCCAAACACCCCTCCTCCATCCTGGTTCCCCCCCAGAACCAGGCTCTCCGTGGGCCCCCTGCTGGCCCAGCCTTAAGCCTCCCCCCCCGGGCATTGCTACTCCCTATACGCCCGCCCCAGAGAACCATGGTCCTGGTTACCCGAATGAAAATGCGTGCCACAGGCCCAACCCAGGGCTTGGTTCTCCGGTCGGGCCTAACCCGCTGACATGTCCCCCTGTATCATTCTGGAGCGACGATGCTCTCCCTATTAGCGATCCGGAGGTAGTTCTCTCACCCCGGTATCACGGACAAACTCAGCACTGATTTCACTTCTGCCTGGCCGGACCGCTAACTCGGCCGTCCGACCAGGCGAGTACCCAGACCTTGGTCGCCGAACGTCTGCGCGCCCGTGGTTCTGGTGATTCAAAACGCTCTGTAGACTTTTTCTAAGTCCAACGGGTGCTCGCCTGAGCGGACCGTCGGCATCGGCGTCCGCTCAGGCAGGCACCCGACCCGCGGACGGGCCGGAGAAATATTCTAAGTCCAACAGGTGCTCGCCTGAGCGGACCGTCGGCATAGGCGTCCGCTCAGGCGGGTACCAGCCCGGTTTTTGAACATCTAAACGGCACACCCGGGCCAGGTGCTCGCCTGGGCCCAGTGCATGCGTTGCTGTGGGGTTCTGTACCTGTGACACTTTACCCAGGAAAGGGAACCGAGAAAGACAGGCAAAAGTTTTCACTTTAAAGTTTTATTATAGCCTTACATTCAATACTCATACGGGGGGTCAGGAAGAGCCGGACGCCTGCTCAAAGAGGCTCCTCATTTCCCGAGCCTGTGATAGGTTGAGTGTTAGCACGTAGAACCGATCCGCTGTACCCGTGTCGTGACACATGAAGCATGACATGCGCGCCCTTTCTTCGGGGCCATGCGTTGCCTTAATGTGCGTGGCAACGGCGGACCTGAGGTCAACGAATGTGGGCTTCCCTGGGAGCCCCATGTCGCTCCAAGCGCCCTGGAGCTGCTTCACCGATAGCCTGGTCCACGCCCCGCCACGGGGTCCAGCGCTGAAGACGTAGCCGTCTCGGGTCCCCATGGCTTCGCGGAGCACCAGCCATCTCTCCAGCCACGAGAACTCAGTGCCGTTCAGATACACCTGCGCCAGACCGAACGCCCGGTTCGTCTTGTGGTCGCGGACGTTGATGACGAAGCCGTCCGATCCTGGGCTCGCTTCTTCCCGCGCCTCACGCACCTGCTCCACGGTCATGTTGGCCAACACACCACGTCTGTGACCGTAGAGGCTCGTCACGAAGGCGCCGAAGGCTCCCATGAAGTATCCGGCCAAGGCCCTGCTCGGTCCGGCACGCTCCATCTCATCCAGCAGAATGGGTATCTTGTCCGATGCGCGCGCGCGACACGCGGACAGAGTCTCAACAGATACGGCCTTGGCCTCCTTACCGCGTTTGACCCGGATCTGGTGGAGAGCGACGTCTTTGGAGAGGCGGGACATGCAGCTCTTCACCGCGCGGATGGCTCCTATCAGTGCGGTCTTGGTGAGTCGAGTGTGAGGCGGGGGCGTCTCCTGCATATACGTGAGGAACGCTGAGACGTTCTTCAGGTAGATGAGAACCGTGGTGATGGCGCTCCCGCCCGCACGCACGTGTTCCGGCCACCTGCGAAGGACAAGGAGGACAATATATATTACCCATATAATATTACAATATTACCCGACCGGCGTGCCAGCAGCCGGCGGGATGTCTGAACATTGTGTCTGGTGGTGGGGACAACTTACTGCTGAATCCTGGACGTGTTCCCCAGGAAGGCCCACGACCATGTACCCCCGCGCTCCACCGCGCCAGCCATGTATGTCATAAAGCTTCTGACTCGACCCAGCCGGGACACCGCGTTTTCCCGGCCCTTGGCGTTAGAACAGGCGCCCTTAAGGAAGGCGAGGTAACCAGCCAGAAAGGATTCTGAGGGAGAAAAGGGACAATATTAGTCCGGCTTGGAGGCGTGGAGGTCGGCCTCAAGCTCGGATAAATCTTACTTACCGGCGGACCGTGAGAACGTGCTCTGCAGGGTCGAACGACCCGGTTCGTCCGCCTCGGTGCCGGCTCCGTCTTCCTCCTCCTCCTCCTCCTCCTCCTCCTCGTACTCCTCCTCCTCGTCCGAGGCCACGGTTGAGTCTGCCGGCGTCTCCCCGTCTTCGGACGCCGCGTCCTGGACTTGTGGTTCAGAGTCGTCTCCGTGAGCCTCCAGGCTCTCTGCTTCGTCTAGGTCGAGAGTGGACACCATTTCCGGTCTCGGATCCCTAGCCCAGAGCTCACGGAGGAGGCGAACCGACTCGGCCCGCCGCGCAGCGTCGATGTTCGACCTCACCTGCTGCTCGGTCCAGTCCCGGTGATCGGACTCCAGGTGTTTGTCCAGTCGCGGCCCGCTGTAATCGCAGCCGGGAGAAGGGCAGGGAGAACGCCGTATGTTCACCCGGCCACTCGACAGGTTGAGGAGGATCCCGCGCTCCTCGACGTTAGACACCGCGTGAGTCCGACGCAGGTGATTCGACAGGGCCTCGTAGCTCTTCTGACACATCGGACATCTGCGACCAGGCTCATCAGTCATGGTTCTCCACCGCAGACAAAGTTCGAAGTGAAGCTGCTGCTGCTGGCTGCCGCTCTCAGCCAGCTTCATCTAATCAGAGACAATTAGGGACACCTGCTTTCAATCATTGTCGGAGGAGGAGCGGTGAGCGTCTCGTTCGCACACGGCGCTCTCGCGAGAGTCTAGTGTACGGCCGTTGTCCCAGCCCGTTCCCGTGTACGGCCATTGTCCCAGCCCATCGGCGTTGGGGCGAATATGGGACATTTCTCGCACCGCACAATGGTAAATGTGCGGCCCGTGTCCCCGAACTCCCTAACCCTACTTTTTCAGTTAATGTCTTTGGCTAGGAATGTCACAGAGACACCAGACAGCAACCATTGGAGTCAGACTGAGAACCCCAGAACACCACTATCATATGTGAACAATAGCACCAACTAGTGGTTGACTAAATTTTCCAGAATAATAATAATGGATTGGATTTATACAGCACCTTTCTAGACACCCAAAGAGCTTTGACAGAAGATTCATTATTCATTCACTCTCTGGTGGAGGTTAAACTACAACAGACATCTGTAGCCAACACTGCCATTCTGACCACCACCAACATTCACACATGGTCACAGTGGGTGAAGTGTCTTGCCCATGGAGACGACAATCTAACCCAGCCAGAGCTGGGGATTGAACCGGCAACCCTCTGGTTACCAGATCGGTCACTCTACCAACTGAGCTACAAGTGGCCCTTTAATGGGCTCAGGTTGGCCTGTAATGTGCTCCTAAACAATTTCTGGGTGACTGATTTGGCCTGTGGCACTTAGTGAATTTTTAAATTTTTCCAAAGTTTAATATATTGGGAACTGAACGTTGTAGAGATTTGGGGTTTGTATCATTGGACCATGTTTGCTTGCTGTAGGACACTGGCAAAGATTGATGTACCTAACTTTTAAAAGGGTATTTGGCACTGTTACTTTCACAGAACAGATAGACATGTGTCTATGGTCCTAGGCTTGAAAACCATAGGTTCAGGGTTCGAATCTCACCTGGTGCAAATGTTTAAAACCACGTTTTCTATTAAAACTCTTCTAAACAACAACTATTAGGACTTAAGACACACGAGCACTGAGCATTTGCCAGCAGAGATAGCTTAGTTGTAGGGGCCTTTGGTCTACATACACAAGGTCATGAGTTCGAATACAGCATGGTGGAGTACTTTAAACCATGTTGGACTTTTAAAACACTTATAGACCACTACTAATGGGACTTAAGACACATGAGCAACTTACACTTCCCAGCAGAGTTAGCTCACTAGTAAGAGCCTTTGGTCTGCAAACCCTCAATCTGAGTTTGAATCTCACTCAGTGTAAGGCAGTGTTAGGGGAACCTAACATTACACTCAGTAATGGCTGTAACTACACTCAGTGTAATGCTAGACTAACCTAACATTAGACTGAGTCAAAAACCCTTCACTGAAAAGTGCAACCATTCAATTCAGAATTGCCTGAAACATGCTCCTAAACAATTTCTGGGGGAAGGATTTGGCATTTGGCACTTAGTGCAATTGTCGCCCTCACCCAGCCCCATTGAACACCATTCATTCCGTATCTCCAGAACGGAAGCTCGTAGAGACTTGAAACCAAGCTCTGCTTCCCCTAATAAGGACTTTCTGAACATGTCAGTCTTGGTCCCAAGTCTCTATGACCTTCCCTTCAAAAGTTACCCATAGAAATTGACATCCAAGATGGCCGTTTCTCAGGAACCAAAGGTCCTACAATGAAACCGATGCCATAAATGGGGTTTTAGACCCACAATCATAGCCTAAAAGCTTGGTTTCATATCTCTAGGACCTTCCATTCTAAAGTTACCAAGGTTGATGACGGTTGTCAAAACCCCTAACCCTTCTGTTCAGAAGTTACGGAGGTCGGCAACCACCCTATAAACCCCTAACATGACCCCTGCTGCCATCTGCTTTCCCTGACATCTACTTTGTAGTGAAGTTTTTTCACCTCAGTCTAATGTTAAGTTACCCAAACTTTACACTGAGTGTAGTGATATTGTTTCCTGAGTGTAATGTTAGGTTTTCATAGCCTTAAACTGAGTGGGATTTGAACTCAGATTAATGGTTTGCTGGGCTATCTCTGCTGGCAAACTTAAATTGCTTGTGTGTCTTAAGTCCCATCGCAATGGTTGATAAGTGTTTTAAAACTCAAGCCTGCTTTAAAGTACTACACCATGTGGATGTTGAACTCACGACCTTCTGAATGCAGACCAAGGGCCCTTAACACTGAGCAATCCATGCTGGTAAATGTACATTGCTCGTGTGCTTTAGGTGCCAATGGTAGTGGTTGTGAAGTGCTTTAAAAGTCAAACCTAGTTTAATGTACTACACCATGCAGGTGTTGATCTCATGACATTCTGAATGCAGACCAAAGGCCCTTAAACACTGGGCTATCCTTGCTTGAAAATGTGCATTGCTTGTGTGCTTTATGTCCCAATAGTAGTGGTTGATAAGTGCTTTAAAAGTCAAACCTGGTTTAAAGTATTAAACCATATGGGTGTTGAACTCACGACCTTCTGAATGCAGACCAAATGCACTTAACACTGAGCTATCTTTGCTGGCAAACATATGTTCCTCATGTGCTTTAAGTCCCAATTGTTGTTTTAGAAAAGTGTTCTTAAGTTTTAATAGAAAACCTGGTTTAAAGCATTGCTCCAACCGGGTGTCAAACCCTGAACCTATGGGCTGCAAGCCTTAGACCACATTCACTGGTCTGTTCTACCAAAGCAACATTGGCTAAATACCATTTTAAAAGTTAGGTACACCAATCTTTGTCAATGTCCTACAGGAACCAAACATGTTTCAGCAATACAAACCCTGAGTCTCTACAATGTTTGCGTCCCAAGATATAACACTTTGAAAATAGAGAAAAATTCAAGTGCCACAGGACAAATCTTCCCTCCATAAAGTGGTTAGGAGCATGTTTCAGGCCATTCTGAGTCCATTGGTAGTTCTTTGTAGTACAGATTTTTGAAAATTTGATCAACAACTAGTACATGCTATTGTTGCCAGATTTAAAAGTTGTGTTCTGGGGCTCAGTCAGACTCCAGTGGTACATGGTTAGTGTCAATGTCACCTTCCTAGTCAAAGATATTGACTCAAAATTGAGAGTAAAATTCCAGAAATAACATAGCCATGGCTCTAAGTGGTTAAGGAAGTTCTGAAGGTGAAAGGGGTTCCATTCCAGTACTAGAAAGGTGTACCCAATAAAGTGGCCAGTGAATGTATGTATGTAGAAAAGAATACATATGTATGTTTGTCTAAATGAAAATGTATGTATGTGTGTAACAATGCTAGTATTAATGAATGCATGCATGCACGTTGATTTGTATGTCTATTTAAATATTTTTGCAAAAACGTTTTTAATAATACATCAGTCCACATTTTCATTTTTACTACTTTTAATGCGTGTTTTAATCCATCAGGAATAGTAAAATACAATGTAGCAAACCAAAATTTACAAAGCTCTGTACAGGTAGGAGTGGATCCTCCTGACACATTCTAGTTTGTTCTGATCCATCAAAACAGGCAGGAGGTTCTGGAGGTTACATCTGGGCAAAAACAAACACTCAGCTGAAACTTTTTTTTTCATCAATAAAGCCAAACGTATATAAGCAAAATAGATTTTGCCGAGTTAAGAAACCTGGTTTGAGTAAGACTAAAGGATGCAGCAAGGTTACAGTTGGAATTGAACACACAAGCCCCAGCTAACAATAAACAATTTAACCTTCTACTAGGAGAAAAAAGCCTTGAAAGTGCTGATTTTTGTTTTCATGTCAATTTAGATTTACAATCATTTCCCCGCCTAACATTTCCTAAAAATGAACAATGTGATAGCCATGTATACTTTTTTCCTCATCTCAAATGATCCCATCAGTCACAGCTGTTAGAATTTGTTTGGTTCCTTTGTAGTGATCTTTCTGCGCCACACGAGGGCGCCAGACTTCTTTAGATCTGGTAAGGAAAGACTGCTTTTTAATCTATGTTTGTCATTAATATGAACTTCATTTGAAACCATAAAGGTCCAAAAATAAAAGCCGTGAGAAATGTTGATTTTATTAATGTCCAGTGTTTTATGTAGAAATCCTTTTAAAAAACTCAACTATTTGAGTCTTTTCACTCAACCAGAAACCTTCCTGAAACTGAAACAAAAAGTATTTGGATCATATAATAAAATCTGAGGCTGCTTTGACACATTAAACTTCTCCGTGCACATTTGGTTTTGACAAGTACAATCACACCGGTAATACCTCCAACGTTTAAGAGCTAATTGTGGAAAAAGTTTTCATAAAACAAATGTTTCTGACGTCACTTTAAAAGAAAAAAAGTAAATCCTCCAATCAAGAAACGGGTAAGAATCTTTCATACAAAATATTTACACTTTAAAAAAAAAGACTCTGCAAGGAAACAGGAATATTAAAAGACACAAAAAATATTTAAAACTTTTAAAAGCACACACTTCAATACTCTTCAGTCAAAATAAAAGCTTTCTTTTTGCCTGATGTATACTTTATAATACATGTATACAGATAAAATGGAGCAACAAAGCAAAAAAAATTTAAGTCACTGTCTGGAAGTTTATATATATATATATATATATATATATATATATAACCCTAACCCTAATATATATATATATATATATATATATATATATAACCCTAACCCTAATATATATATATATATATATATATATATATATATATATGTTTATATGTATGTATGTATGTATATATTGTAATTCCGGCAAAGGCGTTACTATCTCTGAATTCTGACCTCTTGGTTCATCACAACAATAACTCATCTTTTGTCCCA
>SSNR01001357.1:6409-18204 GCA_006937965.1 Callopanchax toddi
TTCTCACTGTGGCCTACGTGGCATGTTTTTACAATATATATAAAATAACAGGCTGCATGGTGGCGCAGCTGGTTAGCACTGTTGCCTCGCAGCACGGAGGTCGTGGGTTCGCATCCCGGCTCTGCGGCCTCTCTGCGTGGAGTTTGCATGTTCTCCCCATGCATGCGTGGGTTTTCTCCGGGTACTCCGGTTTCCTCCCACAGTCCAAAGACATGACTGTCAGGCTAATTGGGCTGGTAAATTGTCCTTAGGTGTGAGTGGGTGTGTGGTTGTTTGTCTCGTTCGTCTCTGTGTGGCCCTGCGATGGACTGGCGACCTGTCCAGGGTGTCCCCCGCCTCTCGCCCCTTGACCGCTGGAGATAGGCACCAGCTGCCCCGCGACCCTCTGTGGAGGAATGAGCGGCTACAGAAAATGGATGGATGGATGGATATAAAATAACATTTCGCATTCTGCAACAGGATGTTTGGATCAAGACGTGAACCAATCAGATCTGAGATCAGGTGAGAGCCAGGCGTTTCCCGTCATGCCCTCGGTTTTGCAGCCGGTGGAGAGCAACTGCAGCGCCTTGCTTCAAAATCTGCGGCCGCCTTGATCTCACGAGGTTATCGTTGCCTACGTAGGTATGACATCAGAGCAAGTCGGCGTCAAGTCGGACAGAAATCTAACCGGCATGCAATGGGCGCCGATCACCGGTGATCGGATCTGCGCAGAACTGGCTCATCTCGAACACACCTAATATAACTGGTCCCAGCTGTGCCAACAGGAAGTGACATCATTGTTAAAAAAAAATATATATATATATATATAGAGAGAGAGAGAGACAACCATTTCAGCATACAATAAGAAAGTCATAGAAGAGTCAAACAGAAATATCATAGATTATAAAAAAGATGGCAAAGATATAAAATGAATATATAAATCCATAAATACATTATATTTACAAAAAAGGAATCCAGTCTATTTCTCCATTCAAACCAGGATAGCATGCAGCTCTTAGTGTGTAAATCCAGAATGTTTCTCTCTGTAGGAGCTTCTTTAATCTGTCTCCCCCTCTAATTGTCTCTTTAATATGTTCTATACCTACAATTTTGAGGGAATCACAGCTTCCTTGCTTAGCTTCTCTATAGTGTACTGCCATAGGGTACAGAGGATTACCAGTTCTAATTGCATATTTATGCTCAGCCAGTCTATCCTTAAGTCTGCGCTTAGTTCTCCCTACATAGAAACAGCCACATGGACATTTAAGTCTGTCAACCACACATGAGGACTGTGTTAGTTTCTGCTCCAGAAAAGCAGAGTGCTGATAATAAAAAATCTTTGATCAAATCTTTTATCAGGAACCTTCAGGTAAACTTTGAGTTCACTCTGGGTGGTTACATTCAATCTCTGGTTCACTCACGTTTTTATCATTTACAAAATATTGCTGAGCAGAACTGGAAATTGTTGATGCTCGAGTCTTCAAGGATGGAAGCTTGGTGACACGCACATCACCGCTGACACACGAACAATCTTCTGAGGAGCTGTGAAAGAGCACACATACTTGTGATACGTTTTATGTCCAATGTTAGTCGACTAATCACAAAAATAATCGGTGACTAGTCAACTATGAAAATAATCATTTGTGCCAGCTCTATTTAGAAGACACTGTACATGACTCCCTTGTTTCCTGGTGGACTCTCATGTGTTTGTTTAAATGATCCTTTACACTAAACCTTACATCACAAAGATCACAACTGAATGGCTTTTTTCCTGTGTGTGTCCTCATGTGTGTGATTAAACCACCCTTTGCACTAAACCTTTTTTCACAAACATCACAAGGAAATGGTTTCTCTCCTGTGTGAATTCTCATGTGCTTGTTTAAACCATTCTTATCCCTAAACCTTTTTTCACAAGATTTACAACCAAATGCTTTCTGTCCTGTGTGGACTATCATGTGCTTGCTTAAACCACTTGTATCGAAAAACCTTTTTCCACAGACATCACAACCAAATGGTTTCTGTCCCATGTGTTTTCTTATGTGTATGTTTAAATGATGCTTTCCACTAAACCTTTTTTGACAAACATCACAAACAAATGGTTTTTCACCTGTGTGTTTTCTCATGTGTTTGTTTAAATTACTCTTTCCACCAAACCTTTCTCCACAAACGTCACAAACAAACTGTCCTCTGTGTTTTTTCATGTGTGTTTTTAATCTATCTATTCCACTAAACCTTTGTTCACAAACATCACAAACAAATGGCTTCTGTCCTGTGTGAATCATCATGTGTGTTGTTAAACAATGCTTTACACTAAATCTCTTTTTACAAACATCACAACTAAATGGTTTCTCTCCTGTGTGACTTCTCATGTGTACATTTAGCCGACTTTTATAACTAAATGTTTTACCACAATCAACACAACTAAATGGTTTATGTCCTGTGTGACTTCTCAAGTGTGTGGTTAAACTATTCTTAACACAAAACCTTTTTTCACAAAATTCACAACCAAAGGGTTTCTGTCCTGAGTGAATTCTCATGTGTGCATTTAAATTAATCATTGCACTAAAGGTTTTTTCACAAACATCACAAGCAAATGTTTTCTGTCGTGTGTGAGTTCTCATGTGTCTGTTAAAACTACACTTTGCACTAAACTTTTTTTCACAAACATCACAAACAAACGGTTTCTGTCCTGTGTGTATTCTCATGTGTGTGTTTAAATTATTCTTTAAACTAAACTTTTTTTCACAAACATCACAAGCATATGGTTTCTCTTCTCTGTGAGTTATCATGTGTTTGTTTAAGCTATTCTTTTCATTAAACCTTTTTTCACAAACAACACAAACAAATGGTTTCTGTTTAGTGTGAATTATCATGTGTGTGTTTAGCTGATTTTTATAAGTAAAGGTTTTACCACAGTCTTCACAATTAAATGGTCTAACACAATTGTTGACAGTGTTTACACTTGACTCAGGACTCCAGTAACTGTCACTGTCTTCAGTTGTTGACCCAGAGTCTGACAAGTGTTTCAGCTGAGAGTCACAACTCTTCCCATCTTCATCATCCTCACTGTCTTCAGTCTCTGAAGAGCTGGAATCCTCTTCATCAGTGTTTCCATCTGGGTTTCTGGGAGTTTCTTCTCCTCCAAAGTCCTCTCCACCAGTTGCTGCTGTCATCTGATCAGCTGAGCTGCTGCTTGGAAGATCTCCATCTTTCATTTGGTGCTGATGAAGCTGTGAGAACAGAGGTTTCTCTTCATCATCCTCACTCTTCAAAGGAACTGGAGTGAATGAACAGCTGGTGGGATCAGTCTCCTCCATGTTGAGCTGCTCTCCATCCAGGCTGGTCCTCACCTCCTCCTGTTCCTCCTTCATGGTGAGGGGTTCTGGGTCCTGCTGGTCCACACCAGGTCTCCATTCTTCTTCAGGACCTTCTTCCTTAATCAGCACCATCTGAACATCTGCAGGGAGACCTGAAACACATGCACATGTTGGACACCTTTCATTGAATATTCACACAGACGTCATTTGTCTTATTGCTGAGGTCACTGAGTTCACTGCTGGACTGTCTAAACCACATCTAATGCTGGACGTCAGAAAACCTCCTGAAACTAGATCCATAGAGGACAGACATCCTTCTGTCTGGCTCCCAGAAGATGAAAAACAACTCTTTGTTCTTTGATGAACCAAATCAGCCTTTTGTTTAATTTACTGACAAACAAATCAAACAGCAACTCTAAAGTTCTGTTCGACACGATCAATTAGTTTCATCCAGCACGCCACAAATCCCTGTGTTCTCAATGTCTGATTGTAACGACTTCTTTTCAGTCGTTGAGAACAAGAAACATCAGGTCAGGTTTCTCACCCCCATCTGCTCCCTATTCTCCCATCCACCCTCCTCCTTCCCATACCTGGTTCTTCTTCACACCTGTTCATTTTCAGGACATCTGTCTCATGTTGAAAAACATGAAACCAACTTCAAGCCCAGTTGATATTCTCCCAACCTCTTTGCTTCTTAAAGCTTTTGACCTAGTTGGCCCATGCATTGTTGATTTTATCAATCTATCCCTCCAAACCGGCTCCGTCCCCTCCATCTTTAAACACGCTGTTATTGAACCCATCCTTAAAAAACCCAGTCTGGACTCCTCTCAGCCAAATAACTACAGGCCCATTTCCAAACTGAGCTATATCTCTAAACGTTTAGAAAAAGCTGTGGCTAATTAGCTGATTTTTTCTGAAACAACACAACATTTTTGATCAATTTTGGTTTTGGTAAAAAACATTCAACAGAAACGGCATTACTGAAAGTATCCAGTGACATCATGATGGCAGCAGACTCCGGGGAGTTTACAGTCTTAGTTCTGTTGGACCTTTCTGTTGATCACAGCACCTTAATGAACAGACTCCGTGACCTGGTGGGGATCTCTGGAACAGTTTTAGACTGGTTCAGATCATAGTTTCAGTGTCCATATAAACCATATTATATCAGATACTCTAATCTGCTTTGTGGGGTACCAAGGGTTTCCTCTACATGTAATTCATTGTTGTGCATCGCCACAGTAAAATACAAGCCACCACACCTTCAGAATGAAGTTTTTTTTTATTTTTTTATGGCCTGTATTTATAGAGCACCTTCTAGCAGTGGTGGACTGGTAATCGGGAGCACTGGGAGGATTCGTGGTGGCCTACCCGCTGATCTGGCCCACTCAGTGACACAAACACGCTCACACAAACGCAGCAGAGCTGGGCCACAGACACACACACATGTGTGTAAGTTCTGCAGACCCTCCTTCTGCAGTAGGAGATTACTGCTGCTGTTACAAACACATCTGTAAAGATATGGCTCTAATCCAGGGGTTCCCAACCCTGCTCCTCAAGGCTCTCTGTCCTACATGTTTTAGAGGTTTCCCTGCTCCTGCACACCTGATTCAAATGACTGAATTACCTGCTCAGCATGTCATCAAGTTCTGCAGAGGCCTGTTAATGACTTGTTCATCTAAATCAGGTGTGTTGGAGCAGAGAAACTAGGGGTGTGCCGATTCACTAAAAATCGATTAGTCGTGATTTAAAATGCTCCAAATTGATTCCGATTCATAAGTGTTCAAAATCGATTATTTATATGTATTTTTATTTATTTAAAATTATGGGAACATAAAATGCTGCCCGGACATTTTTTGGGGACGGACCGCTGGAAACACAAGATGGCTTCTGCTTGTAGTTCAACAGCGCGAAATTCATTCAGTAGGTAAAAGGCAGGCGTCTGGAAATATTTTAGTTTTTATAATAACATGAACGGAAAAGGCCTGAGAAGATTTATTCCCTGTTACGTGAAGAAAAGTAAAATATAATGATACGAACGAGCGTCAGCGCTTCCCCCGTTAACACTGCGAGTACGAGGAGAAAAGCCGTCAGCTGTTGCTCCAAACAGTGAATATTTGAGGAAGGATTCAAACTTTACACAGCTCCAAAAGGGAAAATGATTTACGTCCATATGATCTGTTAACAACCAGGACTTTCTGCTGTGATGCGGACGCTGGAGTCCAGGTAAGAACTTCTTAGACAGGAAGTTGTAAGTTTACCGTCCTGAGGCTGATGGCAGCAGTGATGATGAGAGGCTGTAGAAACATTTACTGCTGATTTTCACGTCTATATCCTGGTATTATTAGTTTACATTTATTTGATCAGTTTAACTGTTATTTCAAAACGTTTCCACCAGTGTTATTAGAGCTACTGTTAGTGAATTTGTTAAAACTACTTTAATTGTGGGGAGATATATTTTATTTGATGGATTTAAATTTGGATATATATTTTTTATTGTTGCTGAATCGGTGAGATCTTGTATTTTTCAAAAGAAATAATCTAGAGCTGCTGGTTCAAAAACTGTGAAAGTTGTAAAGGATTTAGGTTAAAGGAAGTTTAACTTATCACCAGAGGAACTTTTCCCCTGCAGATGTCAGCTTTTTGTACTATTAAGAGGATTTTATTTTTCTAATTTCTTTGATAAAGCAAATATTTTACACTTTAGTCGTCAAAGGAGCATCTTTGTTGTTGTTTTGTTTCTATTTCTAACTCACTAGGAAACATCATTTGGACGTGTCGGTGTTATTTGTGGTTTCACTAAAATAAAATATATTTCATTAAATTATTGACATACCTCAATTAATGGAAACTAAATGGATTTAAAAGGAGAAAATAACTATTCAAGGAAATGAAGGAAAAAAATCCTAAATGGGGAAAAAAATGACGCGACAAAAAATGTAAAAATTGTTTTAAAATCGAATCGTAGCACCTGAATCGTAATCGAATCGAATCGTGAGGCACCCAAGATTGCACACCCCTAAGAGAAACTTCAAAAACATGTAGGATAGGGAGCCTTGAGGAGCAGGGTTGGAAACCTCTGCTCTAATCTACACGGTGGAGAAATGTGAGTTTGGTGAGTTACGCTCTAACCCAGATATGAAACGCCCAGCTCTGAAAACACATGACCTGATTTATATGATGCCACAGTGGAGGAGGAGATTCACAAGGAGGTGTTCTACGTTTCATATGTTTACCGTTATCGGGATATGACATTTTGGCCCTATTGCCCAGCCCTAGTGTGGACAGGTGTCTTTATACTGGTAACCAGTTCAAACAGGTGTCATTAATACAGGTGGAGGAGAGGAGGGCTTCTAAAGACCAGCTAACAGGTCTGAGAGACACAGAACTCTGATGGTTGCTAGGGGATCAAAAACTTATTTCATGTAATAAAATCAAAATGAATTATCTAAAAATCATACAAAGTTATTTTCTGGAAATTCTTTAGATTACGTTTTGATGTTGAGTTGTTCCTACGATAAAAAATACAGACCTAGTGAGGATGTGGGGGGTCCTTGACTTTGTCCTTCAGGGGAATTTGGTTGGGGTGTGTGTGTGTGTGTGTGTGTGGTGGGGGTGGGGGGGTGTCTGGGTTTGGGGAGTCTGGGGGTTTCCTGAGGCTGGGCTCATGGAGGGTCTGCATCTCCTGCCTGGGTGGCGTTTGGCTGCCTCGGGGTGTCCTTCTGGTGGCCGTGTCTGGGGTCCTGTCTGGGTGTCTATGTCTTGTGTACGTTGGAGTTGACTGACTGAATGTGTGTGTGTGTGTGTAGTCATTGTTCTGGGGTGGGGCTGTGCAGAGCCGCTGCCATGAGGCCTGGACGGATGGGCCTGAGATCTCCCTGCCCTGGGTGGATTTTGGGTAACGGGGGTGCCTATTGGCTGGCTCCCTGGGAGTAGTGTTGACCGTTTTCACGGATTAAAATCACACACAGGTGTGTGATTTTCACAAGGTGCTCACATAAAGACGGACTCAGGTGTTTTCAGACACATTGACTGGGGCTGTGGTTGACACTGAACTCTCTTGAATTGGTCTTTACCGTATACATTCTAAGAATATCACAACTGTTGTGTATTCATATGCTGTTTGTTGCTGTTGTATCTTTTCTCCCTGTTTTGTTTGTTTGTGTTTTATTTGCAGGTCTAGAAGTGGATTCTTCACGTCTCTTGTTCTCTTCTTTTTCTGTTTACTTTCTCCCCCATCCCTCTTTCTGTACCCTTCCCTTCACTTTCAGGCTCCGTGTCCATTGGGATTCAAATCAAACCAAAAAAATAAATCTAATAAAGTTTTTTATTTCTATTTAAATATATATCAGGTGGAGAATTATAGCAGCAGCTGTAATGCCTCACCTAACCTAACCCTGTTGGGCTTGTTCCTGGCACTCTGACATATATTCTGTTTGCTAAAGAGGACACGGGGAAAAAAAGAATTACAGACTTCTCTGCTCTTTGTATAAGGGAAAACTTAAAAAATCAGAGGGGGGTCAAATACTTTACTTATTACCCCCCACTCTAAATAAACTTTACTGACTTACTTGGAGGATGTGATGATATTAGTTAGTGATGGATTAGAATGTGTAGATCTGTTAAAACAGGCTCTGGGATGGGAGTTAAATTGGATTTTAGCTTCAAACTATTTAATCTATAAGTTATTACAGTTATTTTAACACATTCTACTTTGCAAAAATAATTATTTTGTGTCTTTCATTCAAACTTCTTCATAGAATCATGTATTCAGTTCAGTTCCTGCTTCAATCAGAGCCAGAGACTCAAATGTTCTCTACCAAGTGGTTGAGCTGCCAGTCAAAGGGTCACTAAAGAGGAGACTAAATACACTTTGAGCAGTCAGTTCCTGTGAAAACAGTCGTACTAACTACAGGAAATGTGAGCAGCGTAACCATTCCAAGCAGTCAGGTTTCATCCCTAGCAAGCTAGGCTACAAACACAGATGATGGTGACACCAGTCTAACATGGTCACAGCTGACAGGAAGGAACTAATCCCACTAACCTAATATGTGCAGCTGACCACCAGGGCTGGAAGGCGCCGTTGCGTCCAAAATCCCCGACATGTTTTCCAGCAGTGCTTCCAGTTTGACCTGCTGTCTCTACGTCTCTGCTAGCTTCTCACTGAGCTGAAAAGCCTTGGAGTTTCTTCCAGCGTTCACCAACAGCCATTAGCTGCTGTTAGCGCTGGAATGGTGGCTGATAGCAGGCTGCTGGACCTGGGACCTGAACAGAGACACAGGAGTTTCATCAGACCTGATGCTGGAGCATTCTGAGATCAGAGTCTCCGTCTGAATTCAAAGAAGTGACTGAAAACTAAAGCTGACTGTTTGCTCTCTGAGCTGCTACTGATCAGCTGCTCCTGAGGGTTCCTGGGACTCAACTAAGCTAAAGGGAGATCCTCATTTTGCTGGAGCAGCTTCTAAAATGTAAAATGATCTCCCTCTGGACTTCAGACAGGATTCCTCCGTCTGATTTGAAAACTCATCTCCTCACATCGTCTTTGAGCCTCACAGAGCTCCTGACTTCATCTCTAGTCGTGTTTTACAACAATGTATCCATTTAACAAACTGGCATTTTAGAGCTTTCCTCCTAAAACAAAGAAAACAGTCACCAGTCTGATAACAGTAGATTAACAACACTGCTACCGACAGCTGGAACTGTTCAACATTTAGAAAAACTCATTTAGAGACACATCTGAGCCTTCCTGCTTTAATAAACACACACAATGCTCCGTCAGTGTGAGACAACTGCATCATGGCTCTGTTCAGGGCAACAACACAAAGCAACCATTACTACAACAACCGGGACTAGCGAGCGCTTAGCTTCCGTTAGCTTAGCATGCTAACCGCCCGCCCGGAGACAATCTTCTTCATCAAGTCGTTCTTTCAACACAAACACGGCGGACCTTCACCACATGCTCTCTAACAGCGCTGATATACCCGGGACAGCTTTCATGGCTTTGTTAACTCAACACAAACATGACGCTAAACCCACGTTATGTGGAGAGAGAGCGCTAAACCTACACCTACCTGCTCCAGCTTCCAGCGCCGCTTTGTGCGGATCAATTCTGAACTATCGACACTTCAAATTATAGCTGTTGGTGTTATGGTATTCCTACAAATCTCAATATTCTTAAGTAATTTGTTGTCAACATGTTTATCTTTGAAGGGAAAACGTCCTAAATGAGGCTCGGTTGGTCCGTGTTTTGAGTAGCAGCCATCTTGACTCGTTATTCTTTATTGAACAGTGCCTCCTGCTGGACGAATCATGTATTACAGAACACATGACTGCACACATTTCAACAGATCATGACATTCCCTTATCATTGACATGAAAGCTGGAAACGGAATATTCCTTTTTTTCTATTTAAAAAAAAACACACATTTCTCTCACTGAATTATGGATCCTCTATGATATTTTCCACATCTAATTTATGTAAAAAAATAAAAATAAAAATAAAAAACACTAAATAAACGATTGCATCTATTTTGACTAACAACTCTCGTTTGGGTGAACCTTTTTTATAGGCCCTGTAGAATATGCAGGACAGTGCACAGTTGAACATTTGACTCAAAAACTGTATAACTGAGTTAACACTGTAATGAATTTTCTGACATTGCTAAGGTTCATGGAGGGTTTGCAGACGTTGGGTGTTGCAAATGCAATTACAACTCACCATGATACAATGAAGAAGACACTATTTGTTGGAGGCCTGAAATCTGTAAGCTTAGAGGACATGCAGAACCTCTTTCGTGTCCAACATTCCGAGCCAGGAAGCAACAGGCGAAGGACTGAGAACCAGACACTGCTTCTACAATGAATGGCTAGTGGCGGTTGATGGTACGTAAAAAATCATTTAATATAATAAAAATTTAAGAAATGTATATGGCACAGCAATAACTTTGTGCCACTATCTAGATTGGTGTTTATTGAGTAGGTGCAAGTAAGTAAAGAAAACTAGCTATTCATAAATGTAATCACAATATTAACAGTTGTAGTGCTGAATAAGGATGTACTATTATCATCTTATAGTATTTGTCATTATTTGAATGTTGTCCTTATGTTGCACAGTGGGAAAATTAGTGTTTTTAAATATTTCTTTTATTGCATGATTTGTTTGTGTTTGTTTGTGTGCATGACTTTATGTTTTCTGCATGTTTTGTATTTTCCCTTGAGAGCCCTGCCAGACTGGTCTGAACTTAAGTGGCTGACAGGTGAAGTGCATTGACTAACTGATTAGCTGTCAAGCTGAGGTGATTAAAGGGGACAGACACAGGCACAGAGAGACAGGACTGAGGTGGAGAGGAGGGAGGCCAGGAGGCATCCCTGGCCCCCGTGGCCGGAGAGGAGAGGCCCTCGTGGGACTTGTTCCTGTTTTTTAATGCAAGGTTTTAATTACTTTTTTAAATCTAATTTTATTTAGTTTTAACAATTTTATTGTAACTGACAAGTCTTTTAGAGAGAAATAAACAAACATTTATTTCCTCTCAGCTGGTGTTTGTGTGCTTTTGGGTTACTGAGTTGCTGCTCCCCCCTGGTTCAGGCCCTCTGGGTCATGGTCAGACCTTCTGGGGCCCTGGCTACATCCTTACATAAATGATAATTAATTGTAATGTCACATCATGTATTTTGATTTATGTACAACCCTATATTTTGATTTACCAATTCGTTTTTCTCTTTCTTTCTCTCATTCTTTTTCTCTATGCCTGTATCTGTGTTTCAGAAGGAACACGCCCAGTGACACTGGGACAAATTCTTTCTTTTGCCTCTGGAGTGGACACAATCCCACTACGGAAGAGGATTAGGGCCACCTAAGAGAAAAAAAAAAAAAAAGAAGCCAGAATTCTGACTTTAATCTCAGAATTCTGACTTTTTGAGAAAGTTAGTCATCCTCCTGATCAACTCACATCTCTGTCAACGAAGCTGGAAACTCCCTGGTGCCCATCTGCATGAAAGAATTCTGAGATTAAAGTCAGAATTCTGAGATTAAAGTCAGAATTCTGAGATTAAAGTCAGAATTCTGAGAATAAAGTCAGAATTCTGAGAATAAAGTCAGAATTCTGAGATTAAAGTCAGAATTCTGATATTAAAGTCAGAATTCTGAGATCAAAGTCAGAATTCTGAGATCAAAGTCAGAATTCTGAGATCAAAGTCAGAATTCTGAGATCAAAGTCAGAATTCTGAGATTAAAGTCAGAATTCTGAGAATAAAGTCAGAGTTCTGAGATTAAAGTCAGAATTCTGAGAATAAAGTCAGAATTCTGAGAATAAAGTCAGAATTCTGAGAATAAAGTCAGAATTCTGAGATTAAAGTCAGAATTCTGAGAATAAAGTCAGAGTTCTGAGATTAAAGTCAGAATTCTGAGATTAAAGTCAGAATTCTGAGAATAAAGTCAGAATTCTGAGATTAAAGTCAGAATTCTGAGAATAAAGTCAGAATTCTGAGAATAAAGTCAGAATC
>SSNR01001365.1:6127-16826 GCA_006937965.1 Callopanchax toddi
GGTTCGGTCATCTGGTAAGGATGCCTCCTGGACGCCTCCCTCGGGAGGTGTTCTGGGCATGTCCTGCCGGCAGGAGGCCCCCAGGTCGACCCAGGACAAGCTGGAGGAAATACATCTTCAGTTTGGCCTGGGAACGCCTGGGCGTCCCAGCTGAGGAGCTGGTGGACTTGGCCGGGGAGAAGGTGGCCTGGGCTGCCCGACTTGGAATGCTGCCCCCGCGACCCGGACCCGGATAAGCGGAAGAAGGCGAAGCGAGTTGATAATATGCAGTTTTGCTTGTTTTGGGCTCCCTCTGGTGTCAGTTTTAAATTACTGCATTAGTAAATAAGTAAGTAAGTAAGTAAAGTTTATTTATATAGCGCCTTTCACAGATATACATCACAAAGCGCTTTACAATATAAACAAAAACACAAAACAGAGAAAACATTGAAAATAAAAAACCAAACAGAGATTTGGGGGTACCAGATACAATAGTTGGGCAAGATTTGGGGTACCATCAGGGGATCTACATTGTAAATTATGAGATATAGAGGGACATTGGCTTGTGTAAGGAACTAAAGTCTTGGGCAGAAATATTGGGGCAACTTCAATACAATATTTGGGCAAAAAAATAAAGATGGGAGCAGAAGAAAATGTAAACAAAATGGAGGGAGGGAGTAGCATATTACACACAGTCACAACAACCGAAAAACACATGAAGGAGGGTGGGGGGGTCAGGATCTCCACCAGCAGCAAGGACACGGCACAGCTGACCGACCTTCACTCCCAGTAGGGGGGGGGGAGGCGAGTTAGGTGAGAGAGCATAGAGAAGGGGGGGCTGAGCAGTCGCTTCATTCACTCTGTTGAGTAGGAGAATGTTTTCAGGGTCACCAGATAAGATAACAGAATGTGTTTGGAGCAGGCAGTCCTGTTTGTTACAGCCACCTTAAATGTCTGTCTCACTGGCTTCATCCCGTCCAAATTCCACATCCTGACCAGTCCCATCTGATCCGTGTAGTTCGACACATCGATCGTAATTCACTCCGCGCCAGAGTTCGTTCGCAGTCAGTCCTACGAGACAACTCAGTCCTCGTGAGTGTTTCAGTGTTCAAAGCACGCATCAGCCCCCTTTGAAGCACAGGAATCCTGTCAATCGCACCTGTTAGCTCCGTTGTTTTTCAATAAACCAAGTCCATGCAGATTCCAATGAGCGTGCACCCGATCATCATTAATCCAAAGTTGTAGACCTCCAGAGACAGACTTGCAAGACCCGCAATCTGATCCATTATGAACCCCACAGCTCTTGTCTCAGTCAGCTGCGGAGTCCCCTCCTCCGTTTTGAGAGTGTAAAAAATTGTATCCATTTTGTTGGGAAGCCAGCAAACCAAAGCCATATCAAGAAAAATAAAAATATTTAACCAGAAGGAATGAGGAAAATGCTCAGAAGACAAAAACAGCTGCAGGAGTAACACACAAGGGAGAGAAGGAGCAGTGCGACCGCGCTCAACAGAAGCCGGAAGAAGAGTTAAAGACATTAAACAAGTTACCAGATCGTTTCAGCTTCTAAACGCCAATATCTACATGTTGAAATGTCTCCTCAGCCTTCATAGCTTTCTACAGGAGCAGTTATTTACTCTTTCAAAGAAATCAGCTGTGTTCAAGCAGGGAGAGATTGAAAAAAGCAGGAATCATGAGCTAAAAACACTCCAGCGCTAGCATAACAGCTAGCCACTTTGGGTTAGCCTAACTCTCGTGAGACACGTGACTTCCTGGGTACCGTGACGGCGACGGAGATCTTGCAATCGTGGTTTTCCAGATCTAATCACCAGATGGGGCTAAGTGACTTTTCATTAACTCTGTAAAGAGTCAGATTAGCACAGACTGGCTCAAGGAAAAGATTTAAAAATATGAAAAAGTTGCATATTATCACTTTAAATTAAAAATACAACCACTCTCAAAACTCCCATAGACAGCCTTGGCAGACTGAAAAAGTAATGAAAAACAGCCAAAACAGGCTAAACTACAGAACCAAAGCATTCAATCAACACTATACATTTGGCGACAACAACAAAAAAGACACAAGGCTGTTTCATGAATAAAATTGCATCAATCAGGAGTCAGGACGAGCTATTCAGCTTAGCTTTAGCTCACAGGGAAACTCAGGTGGCAATCTATGTCAAACAAAAGAAACAAACAGATCAAATTGACTCCCCGTTTAGATGATTAAATAAGGACTTATTTGGAATCAATCGGCCGCGTTTCCACAAGCTGTCAAGCAGTTTTCTTCTCAATAAGTATCCATTTGGAGAGACACCGCTCTCAGCGCTAGCCGCTCTAGCTTCTTAAAGCAGCTCTCTGGAGCATTTTTCTCTGTATCAAAGTTTTCTAAATGTTTTAAATGCTATTTCAGGTCTAAACTATGATCTATGGGTTGAGTTCCGCAACATCTGTCATTCTGATGAAGACCCTCCTTCCTCCTAGAGACCAGTGGTGGCTGGTGAAAGTTTTTTTGGGTGGGGTGCATTTTTGCTAGTCAGTTTTCAGATGCGCAAAAAAAAAAATCACATATCACCACTAGGCAGGGAATGATAATATTTTCATCTGACTGAATATTTTTCTGGTAAAAATCCCCAGTACCACCAGTTCTCTAGAAATGTGGAGCTGTTAGGTCTAATTCTACACATCAAACAGTAAAGAAATCATAAAGTCTTCATGAGGAGACCTTAGAATAATATAAATATAATCAGATACAAATAAAAAACAACCAAAATGTGGTCACAACAGAAGTTGTAAAAGTTTCAAGGAAAAAACAACCTGGCAAAGTCAAAAACATTACTTAATATTCACAATTATCTTTCTACTGACACCACAAACAAATAAATCCATCTCTAACTAATACAGTCAGATAATTAATTTTACAATTCAGACAACAACCACTAACCAAGCAAGTCATGACAATCAGCTCAACTAATGAAGTGAATTAACAACAAAATAAAGTCAAATCCACTGATAAGTCCCACCAAACCCAGTCAGACCAAACTTCCTTAAAACGCCATAATAATTTAATGAAAAGTAGAGAAAACGCATGAAAAACGGGCTAAACTACATAAACCAACGTATTCAATCAGCAGTATCTGTATTTCTCTAACATTCGGCATACACCTCAACAAACACATATCGCTATTTAAGGTATAAATTCACTCATCAGGACTTAGCACTGCTAGCCGCGGCTAGCTCCGCCTATGGGGTTTTTGAATGGGAAAATCCGTGACAGACACATAGTCATTAAGAAAAAGAAACAAACAAACGAAGTCACTCACCATTGACTTGATGAAATCAGGACAAATTGAATCATTCGGCTTGTTTTCACAAGCAGGAAAGAAGGATTCTTTGAATAAATATCCATTTTCTACCCTCCATTAAAAAGAGAGCAAGAACTTCCGGTTTCAGTCTGAGCAACACTCCAGACTCCTGCTGTTGTGAGCATGTCACACAGGGACGCTGAAGACATGCGTCCCGAGCGATCTCCTATTTTTTGCACTCAGTGCGCATGCGTCAGGAAAAATTTGCCAGTGCGCATGCGTCAGGAGTAGAAAACAATGCGCTATGTTGGGACGACGTCCCGTCCAGACATGCGCAGTAGAACCCAAAGAAACACGACCTATCGGTCCAGTAAAAGATAGTAAGAAAACCTTTCTAAGCTACACCTAAATGCAGATTATACACAGCACTTATTGTATATATAATGGATGGCTCGTTTAGTTTTATTTTTATGTTAGTTTTTTATATTTTGTGATCCCTATTTCTCTTCTTCTTCCTCTTGGGACTGGTGGGGCGGCGCCCGAGCGCCCCCTATGGACGGGCCGCCACTGCTAGAGACCCCTTTTCATTATTTCTTGCCGCCGACATTTTTCAGCCAATGAAATTCAAATTTCTGCATTCTCTCAACATGCACGCGCATCGACCAAACCTGTACCAGTAGGGGGCGCTGTCGTACAGGACGCTCCATGTGTTTCTCTGCCGTCTCAGCCGTTCACTGAGGACTCATGGCTCTTTTCTACTAAAAACCTACCCATTCTCCAGCTAAAGATGGATTTATTTTTATTTTTAAACCTTTCACCTCACAGAATGGCAAGGCTTGACAGGATTATGCATTTATTTTGGTCAGAAAGTTCATCCAGGGCCGAGTCAAGTTCAGCTTCAGAGTCCAGCAGCAGCTCTCTGCTAACAGAGCTAATATCAGAAGCAGCAGGGACAGAGAGGGCTCCTCAGACCCTCGTAGTATTGTTGGAATAAGATTGTGAACTGTGAGTGATTAAACCCTACACACTGAGCTGTACAGTTCATGCCCGCAACGTATATGCGCGGTGTGCACGCGCGCACATGCAACCGGACGCGCGTGTCGAGATGTTTTGAGGAGGAGCCTTTGGACGCTAGATTCAAAAACTGCTCTCCTGATGAAATCCTCCAGAGTGCTGCTTTAAAGTGATAATATGCAACTTTTTCATATTTTTAAATCTTTTCCTTGAGCCAGTCTGTGCTAATATGATCCTTTACAAAGTTAATGAAAAGTCACTTAGCCCCATCTGGTGATTACAGCCGGAAAACCTCGATTGCAAGATCTCCGTCGCCGTCACGGTGTCCAGGAAGTCACGTGTCTCACGAGGGTTAGGCTAACCCAAAGTGGCTAGCTGTTATGCTAGCGCTGGAGTGTTTTTAGCTCTCGATTCCTGCTTTTTTTCAATCTCTCCCTGCTTGAACAGAGCTGATGTCTTAGAAAGAGTAAATAACCGCTCCTGTAGAAAGCTATGAAGGCTGAGGAGACATTTCAACAGGTAGATATAGGCGTTTAGAAGCTGAAACGATCTGGTAACTTTTTAATGCAGTAAGTTAAAACGGACACCAGAGGGAGCCCAAAACAAGCAAAACTGCATATTATCACTTTAAGCTCCGCCAGCTCGCGCCGGATGGAAAGTAAACAGTCCACCCTCCACAATAAAAGCTGTGTTTGTGTCGGGAGTCGAGCTTAAAATGTCGCAGCAAACACAGTTTATCCAAATACTGTTTCACATCTCAACTCACTAACGTTTTCGTCTCATTTCGTCTTGCAGACGAATACGCCCAGACGTCTCGTCCCATTTTAGTCATCAAAGAGCCGTAGTTAGGCCGTCTTGGTCTCATATATATCATTGAAAATAGGTACATTAATGAATTCATTTCGTTATTGTCCTGGCTGACGAAAACAACACTGTTCGTAGCCTTATAAAGGTTGACGTCTGTTCTTTGGTCCCTAAAACACAACAAACAGCTTAATTCACAAAAAACATTAGCTTAGCCGCGCTACATAAAAATCTATGGGCCCTGCCATGCAAGCCCGTTTATATTTTACCTTATGATTTTTAAAATAAAAATATATTAAAAACCATTGATAAAAGCTTAACAACACAACAGCTTTAAGCTTTTAATTTTAGAACCGCCAGATTTTAATATACTTACGTTTAAAAGGTAAACTCCAGTCGTCCTACATGTCCGCCATTAGGTAAACAGCACTGCGAATAAGACCCACCCGGTTTGTTCTAACGAGCCATGCGATTGGCTGAAAGGGAACAGACCGGGCGGAATCATATATTTGATTGACAGATTCATTAGCCAATGAGGACATTTTTTGACCTGCCACGTTAGAAGAGTCTCAAAATGACTCGCACAGAATATTCTCACAAATGAGGATCAGTTTTGAATGCACCACACAGAATTTTCTCACAAATATAGGGACTTTCACAAATGAGAAACAGTTTTTAATGCACCACACAGAATTTTCTCACAAATATAGGGACTTTCACAAATGAGAAACAGTTTTTAAATGCACATTAAACAATTTGTAAGATGTGTTAGTTTATACTACAAGTGTTCCTCCAAATTATATTTGTGAACCACAGCGTGTGAGTTTCTGAATGAGCATTGTATTTTGGTGGAAAACGTTGCATGAGTTTATTCTTAATGAGACTCATCTGATTCCACAAGATCCGGCCCTGTTTAAAACGGACACCAGGGGGAGCCAAAACAAGCAAAACTGCATAGTACCACTTTAAGGTGCTGCTATCAGATTGTTTAAGAGATTGAGATTTTTTTTTTTTTTTTTTTTTTTGCTGCATTTTGATTTAAATCTTTCAATCATTATAATCAAATAATCAAGTATTAGTATCAGGATTTTAACCCCTAAAGTCATTTCACACAATTTTTTTCATAATCAAAGTCTGTTCTTTAAGTGACTCTTGTTTCTGATGTCCAACATGGCATGCAGCTCCTTGGGCTCATATCCCAGCAGGCCTTGCAAGTTGCAGACAAAGCGGTAGACATAGCGTTTCCCGGCTGTCTTGCGGATGATGTTTTTATCGTAGTAATAGCGTAAGCCTCGGCTCAGTTTCTCATAGTTCATCTTGGGTTTGTTCTTCCTGCGGCCCCACAGCAGAGCAACCTGAAAAACAACAGAAAACCAACCAGGCTCTTCACACCTCTGATGACAGGAACAAATCATTTAAACCCATTACTAATTATATCTGCATAAAACAACAGCTTCTTAGCTGTTCTGTATGATAGCCTGCACACTTCACCAGGAATGTGGTCATATTTGGTTCCTTCCACAGACGTCCAAAACAAACTGACTCACTGCAGCACTTGTTCTATACTGTGTTTGTTTTGTTTGTTTTTTTTTCCTTTTTTAAACATTTCTCTTGAATATTTTTACTGCAGATGGGAAATGAACCATATATGGTCACTTATTACGCTTAATTTACTACTTGAAAGTGTAAAAAAAAATTTGAATGAAAAATGTTACAAAAGGGAGAAAAGTCATCTATAGCATCTAAAACACTTATACATCTAAACTTTTCAAGTCTTTCAGTGAGAGCCCCAGCCTGGTAAACCAGACTATAGATGTGGATATCTAGTCTGGCCACGGTTCACTGAAACGACTCATTCATTGGGGCGGGATCAATGGTTGTCAATCAAACTGTCTTCACATGCTATTGGATAGTGCTAGGAGCTGTTTAGCAACAACCAGAACCAGCTGGTAGATTAAACTTTTACCGTATCCTGCCGGCAAAGCGGCCAATTAATCCTCTTTCAAAATAAAAGACTTGCGTTCCTCTATCTGTTCACGTCTTAAAGAAAAGCCCAACTCTAAATCCTCCAAAGTTGATGACAAAGACGTTTCAAACGAACGCGGTTCCCGAGCTGCCGCCATGTTGTTTAAATTCAGAGTAGGAGCTCTGACGTCATTGACTAATCCCGCCCACCAACCTGTTAGAGTGCTGTGATTGGCCTGGTACAAGACTGACCGGACCAATCAGTGGGCTGCAAAGGTTCCGATGGAGCTTGTCTAGACCAAAGCCGTATAAAGAAAAAGTTACGACACGCTTTGATCTCGCCGACAGGCGGTCACGTGGTTCATGCAGCCTCCAATAGTTCCAACAGCTCAGCGCTGTCAGTCAGTCAGAGCTGTTTCTAGCAGGATACAATGCTACAACCATAGACATCATAGGCCCTGTCTCAATACTCGCACTTCCACCCTACGGTCTTCAGTGAAGTGCACTTGGTAGAAGTGCACAGAAGGGTTCGAGTGCGTAGTGAACAAGTGCGCACTTAACTGCAGCATTTGGGACAGCGATCAGGTCACGTGTCTCCGCGACTTCAAATGAGGTTTTTTTCCAAACCTTTATTTACACCAAAAAAGTCCAAACTCTCAATGGGAGGCAACAACTGTTCAATACAACAAAATAGAACATAAAACAAGCATTACAAGGTCTGTCAGCTGGTATGAACTGTTTGAGCATCAACATGTGAATATAGAAGGATTTACTAATCTAATGTAACACACATTACTTAAAAAGACAAATATCTTTTAGACTTTATCCTTAAATGAATTTTTCATAAACACCAGAGATGTGATGAATGAATTCAATTTTTAAATCATTTATGGAGGGTTTCTTGTTTTTCATTTACATTTATGAATATGATATTTACCCATATTACAATATTACATAACATAAAAAGATCTTTTGACAAACTGATGTATAAAATCTGTACTGCTGTCATTTCTTCTATTTTTATTCTCATCCAATCCACCAAGTTCTGACAGAGTTTAGTCAGAGTTTGAGGAGAAACAAAAGATGATCAGTTCTTTCATCGTCCTTACAGCAGAATCCACAGAAAGGCTCCACCTCAGACCTGGACCTGCTGCTGGGTAGAATCCTTTAATGATTTTAAATGACATTTCTTTAACTTTGGGGTGAATAGGCCACTTTAAAACCTTTGTATGTATTTATTTGTTATCCTGTTGTTATTTTTGTGTTACTGTTCAAAATGGTGCAGCCAGTCGCTGTTTCTGCTGTTTTGCTGCTCAAAATAATTTTTGAAACAGCAGCAAGTAATCATTTAGAGCTAAATAAAGTGGAGGAACCGCTACCTTCTCACGAGATTCTAATGCAGCAATGACTTATGGGTAATACCCTTGGCTGAAGTCCGCTCCGATGCAGACTTCGGCGAAGTGCGTAACAAGGGTGGAAAAGGGGGCGGGGATAGGGTCCGGAGTCTCATCAAAAAACAGTGAGACAAATCTATATAGCCGTGATCGTGGGCTCCAACTGCTTCCCAACTTTCAACTTTCTCTGGTCTAGCTGTACGTTATCAAACACCAAGTCTTCATTCACCAAAAGAATAGTTGTTCCAGTGAAATAACACACGAACGGCGCCGCGCCTCCTCCTTTAGCCTCCTCCACTCGGCTCTTTGACTACTGTGCTGCAAAGTGCCGACTGCAGACATGGTGTGGTTAGAAATGATCACGTTTTCTCTTCTTAAGTTCACAATCCTTCCTTTTTGTAGTTATTTATTCAGTGGAAATGTGTGGAAACGGACTGATGAATTCTATTCAGCTGATGCGGTACACAACGGAACACAGCAGTGTTCAGCTGTCGAGGCTTCCCGTCCGCTGATACTTAAATGATGGCTTCATTTCTTAGTGCTATAATATATATATCATACTGTACTATACTATACTATTACTCGTTTTGATTATAAACAATATCTTTAGCTGGAAATGCACTCTAACTCTGGAAATCTTCACGTTTCAAATGGAACCGGAAATGGTCCCGCGAGTTAATTTTAAACCGGAAGTTCTACTAAGTACTCTGTGCATAAAGCCCATTGATAGACCCCGCATTGACCGCTACTGCCTATAGGCGCTGGTGAGCGGTGGCGCCGCCATCTTGGACCGGTCGCTTCAGCTCCACAGTGTAAACTGTTTGGCAGAGCAATGACGATTCAGCGAGTTTATTAAATCATAACTCGATAAATACTAAACTGATTTTCATGCGGTTTTTTTGTTTGTAAACGTGAAACATTTAGCTATAATACAGGACAGATAGTTCGGACTATTTCATATTAATTGTCTGCTTTGGTAATAGAATATTCTGCAAAACACACAATCCTATATGACAGAAGCAGAAAGTACTACTCGGCCATTTTAAAAACTTATACATTACATTTCATGTGTCATATACATATTTTACCTAATAAATATTGTTATATATACACATATATAATCTATTAGTAATTATATAAAATATATAATACACATATATGTATATACATCTTATATACACATATACAGATATAATATATATTTGTATATAATATATACATATATACACATATATAATATATATTTAAATTCAGATATAAAGTTTAGTAAGTAAAGTTTATTTCTATAGCAACTTTTACAGAAATGAATCAGTGTTTAACAAAAACATCAAAATAAAACCTGATTAAATGACAAAGAACCAAGTCAACAACTGACTTTATTGACAGACATCCTGATTGTTAGGTTTAAACCTCTAACATAATTCACAATCTGTAAGAACAAAGACACAGAGAATCATTAAGGTTTTACTTGCAAGGAGAATGAATCGGGAAGCTGTTTCAGTCACAATCTCCCAACTCACTCTGAAACAGCTCCCGTTCCCCGTGCTATTTATTAGAGTCAGGATTCCCTAGTTACAAAGAGGTTTCATTCTGCTCAAAGGGAGGGGGAAACAAACCAGCTGAAACCGCACAATTCATAAGTACAATTTCATACACAAAGATGAATGTTGAATTATTGCTCCATTCTGCTACACCGTTATCAGGCGAGACCCAGTGTCTCTTCCTTATCAGGGTGTGAACCTGCCAGCATTCTCCTCCTCTCAGGCATCTTGTTCCTGCAAACAGTTCTCACACAAGCACAATACAGGCATAGAACAAAACAGTTCATCATTCTAAGCATAGAAATGATTATAAGAACTAAAGATTGATAACTTATATACAATTAATCCAACACTGATCCATAAAATAGAAAAAACACATTAAAATCAGGAATAAAAACACGAAGTAAAAACTGATCAAATCAAACTAAAATACATAAAATAGCAGATAAAAACACATAATGCATACAAAGGCATTTACCCTCTAAATATAACAACTATTTAAAACAAAACTATTTAAAACAAAACTATTTAAAACAAATAAAAATAATAAAAGAAATTAAAATAAAGATAAAATAAAAGACTATTTAAAAAAAACTAATTAAAAATATATTTAAAAACACATAATGATCAAAGTACTAATAAAGATGGTTAAACACCATGATATAAAAGATTGAATTAAAAGCAGTTTTAAATTACAGGC
>SSNR01001369.1:0-11044 GCA_006937965.1 Callopanchax toddi
ATCCTCTTGGACAGATCATTAGTAGATGTCACAATGTCTCCTACCACCTTTATGCAGATGACATTCAGCTGTACTGCTCCTTCAAGGACTCAGAGTTCTACAAACTGTCTGAACTACTGGAGTGTCTGTCAGCTATTACTAACTGGTTAGAAAATAACTTCCTTCAGTTAAACCCTGAAAAGACTGAATGTCTGATTGTTGCCCCTGATAGGATGGTCCCTCTGATCAGTCAACATATTGGACATTTAAGTTCTGCTGTAAAGTCAAACCTGAGGAATCTGGGTGTTATTTTCGACCAATCAATGTCTCTTGAAGGTCACTCAAAACAGCTGGTCAGAAACTGTTTTTATCATCTGAGAAATATTTCCAAACTGAGAAAGTTGGTGTCAAAACCTGAACTGGAAATGGTTCTTCATGCTTTTATCTCCTCCCGTCTAGATTACTGTAACACACTTTTCACATGTTTGAACCAAAAAGCCCTTTATGGCCTTCAGCTGGTCCAGAACTCTGCAGCGAGGCTCCTCACCGGAGCAAACAGGAAAGATCACATCACTCCTATTCTGAAGTCTCTGCACTGGTTACCTGTTAAATGTAGAGTTCATTTTAAAATCCTGACTCTAACTTTCAGGGCCCTACATGGTCAAGCTCCTCTTTATGTTACTGAACTGATAAAGCCGTACGCTCCAACCCGAGCTCTCAGGTCCACAGACCAGAATCTCCTAACAGTTCCAAGGACCAGATTTAAAAGTCGAGGTGATCGCTCCTTCCAGTCTGTTGCACCGCGACTTTGGAATGACCTTCCTTTAGTTTTACGCTGTATAGACAGTCTGGACTCCTTTAAAAAGCAGCTGAAGACCCAATTATTTAAAACTGCTTTTAAATAACTCTTTTATGTTCTCTTGTTGTTGTTTAATGATTTTGATTTGTAATGATATTTTGTTTGTTTTATTGATTTTATTTGTTTTATCATGTTTGATTCTGTTTTCTGTGAAGCACTTTGTGATTTTTTNGTAAGTATACATGTGGAGAAAAAGATGACACTTTTGCTGGAAAAACACTTTGAGAACAATATTGTAGCTGCAGTCTATAGTGAAGGAGTTTGAAGTGGCCTCCGTGTGAGTTGTACCTTCTATTCAGTGACGCAGTCAAAAGCTAGACTCTGCATCTTATTTGACTTTTCATGAATGCACTTTACTATATGATCCAAAGTTGTTGTCAAGATCTTCTGAATCTGTACTGCCTCCAACGACAATGATGACAGTCTTTTCAACTGTTATTAAATGTGGAGAAAATACAGCCCATCAGTCTTTGTTTCTGTTTTTTCCTTTTAACAATGCACAGAATTTGACTGTGACCAATGTCCAAGGCCTCATGGGTGAACATCTACAAGATCTAAAGTTGTTTGAGAGCGATACTGTGATTCAGATATGGCTGAACTCGCAGAGCCAATCAGAGCTGGACAAACTGGGTTTGGGCCTCATCAATGCCAAGCAATACTCTACAACTGCACAACCCAGTACAGCAACCCGCTATACATCAGGCACCACTTCAGATGTCTGTGCCATGTACAGCAACTACAGCAGCACTGTTGCCTTCCTACAAACTGTATGTACCTCAGCTAAAGTCAAGAGCAAAAACAAACAGTTTTTCAAATTGCTAAAGTTGCACAAACATGATCAATGTTGTGTGTTTATTGTGTCATTACTCATTGGTTACGTTTGTATGACCCCTTTAGGACGATGTTCCTGATGATATGAAGAAGGTGATCCTCCCCTGTGTTTGGAACATGGCTCTGAGCAGCAACACAAGATCTGAGGTGAACTTGTGGTTTGACGTTCTGTTGAAGAACTATCTGAGATTCCTCACAAAGAGCCTCATCAGCCCCACAGAAGTTCAGAGCGCCTCGTGTCTGGCCTTCCAGAAACTGTAGGTCTTTTTCTTCACACGCTGATAAAGTTAACAGGTGGGACTCAATGCAACAAAGTTGACATGAGTTTCCTTTCCACAGGGTGTTCTATATGGGAAATGACTTCACATACAACAGTACAGAGTTTGGACCGGGGGATGTGTACAACACCATCAGGAGCTACTTGAGCACTGGTAAGAAAAACATTTTAAAAAGGAGTGCATTCTTGGAAGGATGCCTATTGAAGGTGATTAGAATCACATATGATTAAAAGCTGATATTTTTCTAGATCTGAGCTTCAGATTGCATATCTTGTCATAGACATGCATTTGTTCACATTAACTCCAAAATGTGTTAAAATCACAGATCAAATGACACTGTTTTATGACAGGGACATTCATCAAATTATTTGCGGACAGTGTGCTAAACTGCTCTGTTTTCCACAGGCTCTGAAACCAGATGCTACAATCCCAGTGATCCAGAACTCAACTCCACCTCTTGGTTTTTCAATTACATTGGCACCTTTGTGACATTTATCACTCTGAACGATGTCACTAGCTTTGTCTCGTCATCTCAGGTTTGTTCTGGCATCAATTTTGCATAATGCATTTTCACGTTGACACTCCAACACAGCACAGAATTAACAAGCTACTTCACAAATGAACAAAAATAGTCACAGAGATCACAGTGTCCCTAGGCTGTTCAAACATGACTCCAACCATGTCCTCGATTAGAGATGATGTGGAGGGGTGCCAGAGTTTCATTCCTTTAAGACAGGACCTCCTTTCTTTGCCATGTACACCACCTCACTGGGCCAGATCACCTCATCACGTGGCTTCTCCTATTGCTGCTATGCTGACGATACCCAGCTTTATCTGTCATTCCCACCTGATGACCACACAGTCTCAGCACCAATCTCGGACAGATGAAGATGGTCGAAAGCCCACCATTTTCAACTCAGTCTTTCTAAAACTGAACTGCTTGCTTTCCCAGCCAAACCAACCATACAGCACAATATTTCAATTCAAAATGAATAGCTATCTCTTCTGCCTTCAAAGGTAGCTTGAATGTTGGTTGTTTTGATTTGATTGATGACCAGCTGACCTTTAAAGATCATGTTGCCTCCAGGGCTCTTTCGTGATGCCTCGCTTTGTTTAACGCAAAAAATTAGGCTTGTGCAGTCTATGGTCATTTCCCATCTCGACCAGTACAATGCCCTTCTTATTGGCTTCCCACTGTGAAACCTTTACTTTTGGTCCACAACGCAGTGGGGAGTCTGGTCTTCAATCAGCCTAAAAGAGCACATGTTACCGCTCTGTTCATTATACCTTATTGGCTACCTTTACCCTTAGCATCAGATTCAAGTCACTGATGCTAGCATAAAAGGTCCTGAATGAAATGGCTCCCATCAACTTGAATCCATTTGCAAAGGCTTATGTCACAGCTCAGTCACTTTGATCCTTAAGTATTGGTATGCTAACAATGCCTATACCATGCTCAAGACAATTCAGACTCCTTTCATGTCATTCCACAACGGGGTAATGTCCTACCTAGCGCTATGTGAACTATCTTTGCGAAACTCCTGAAGACCCAGCTCCTCTTTCCTAGACTAGCAACTACCCTGTACTTCCCTTCCTCTTCTCTACAGCAATGTCTTTGTGCACTTCCCTCTATGCTTTTCTTTTTGTCCCACACTGTCACCCCTGTCTCCTCTGATGGAGCCTGGCTAGTGTTTTTCCCTTGTTGTTAGCCTCAATGGTACCTTCTTTTTTACAATATCATTTGTAAGTCACTTTAAATAAAAGCATCTGCTAAATGCATAAACATTATCAAATAAATTACACTAAACACTCTATTTGCCACTTGTGTTGAAAGGAAAGGTTCCAAGGGCATATACAAAGAGATCCTATTGTCAATTAAGACAATCTGCTGATAAAGAGCAATGTCAGTAAACTGTCTGCAGCTGTTGTCATATTGTGCCTTTTCTTTTTAGAGATTTGTTTTTACAAAACTACCACCCCTAACAATATAAACATTGTCAATATTTACCTTCTTTGTGTTCTATGCCTCTATATTTAAAGATTGGGGTGTTTTTGGAGGACCAAGCCAATCTGGAGCTTTTCAATAATACAGCAATTATAGTAGATGTAAGAAATTACTACATCACACAACTCTTTACATTCAACCCAACATACAGCCTTTTCAAGTAAGTATCCACCATTTGATACCATTTGCATAGTGATGTAAGTTAACTAAATTTAAAAAAAATATGTCTGCATAAATTTGAATGTTTCTATTTTCATGCAGTCTACCAGGTGTTTTGTTGTGCTCTATTGACATCCCGAGTGCTGTGTATACTTCTTTAAACGAAGTAGACACCATGGCCATCATAGACAAGAGAAAGGAATTCTGCTATGGAATTGAGGACCCTCAGGTACTGCCTACACATAAAGATCAACTGAGCATACAGCTTCATTAGCATGGAAAGTGGTGGCTGTTGAGGCTGATACACCCATAACTTTATGCATAGGGCATTATATATTTAGTCAGCCATTTTGTAGTGTATCTGAAATTTTCATTGCAATGCTGTACATTCCATTAGATAAACCAAGTAGATGTGTTAGAATGTAAATGTTCTCTCGTTTGTATAGCGCATTTTGAAGTCATGGACTACAAAGCGCCTTACATCAGTTAGGCATTCACATGCTGATGGAGCTACAGAGGCAAAGTGTCCAGACACATAGGTGTCACCAGACCCTCTGACCACCACCACCAGCAGGCAATGTGGGTCAAGTGTCTTGCCCAAGGACACAATAACAAAATGACTTTGCCAGAATGGGATTCAAACCTGCAACCCTCCGGTTGCAAGACCAATACCTTAACCCACTGATCTACTACCTCCTAAGAAATAGTGGTAGAAATAGACCATAATGTATTGCAGTCAAAACTCAGAAGTTACGCTGGCAGAAAGTCTGGAGAGAATACATTTGAAGTACTTTTCAGATGAAACAGTCATGAAACAATCATGTTCATCACCAGCTTGATTTGATGTGATTCCTGCATTTGTTTATGCGACACATTCCTTGGTGTCTGATACACATGTATGATGTTCACTGCTTTCAAGAGATGTTTGAAATGCCCAAAAACTGGCAGTCCCCCAACCTTTATATAGCGGACAATATAGTGAACACGGTGTATTGAGTGAAAGATTGAACATTTCGACACAGCCCCTCTCTTCCTCAGGAAATTGATTGTTGTGTTATAGAGTGGTATTTTGAAATGTTAAAAATTGTGTTTTTGCCATTAACAATGTCCTTTAAATTGTACTTCATAGGCATCTGCTGCTTTGGCATCCAACATTAAGACCATCAAAGCGCAAACGTTTGTAAACATTGGTGGTTTGGCTTCTGGCCTGACCACCACTCAGATCCTTTCAACGTCTTCACAAGTGCTGCTTTCCTCTTTGTCCACTTTGGGCTCAGTGACAAACTGGGGCCAGGACCAGGCCAACATCATAGTCCAAAGCATCATCTCCTCAGGCTTCCAGGTAGTAGCTGTACACTGGAGTTTAACATAACATAATGAGCATGTATCTAAATACAATTATATATTGGAATGTTTAATTGAATCTTAAGTGATGTATAAATATTTTCCAGGTCAGAGAACAATGCTTTAATGGATAAAAATTTCATTGACAGATTAACAGTGCAGATACCCTGGAGTCCCTAGGCACTCTTGTTGCAGGAGTTCCTTCAGAGTTGATAAAGAATATCCCAGGTTCCGAACTTTTAAGCGCATCAAAGAACCCTACCCTCATTTCCAGCATGCTTGAAGCTCCTGTAGTTCTTCAAGAGACATTTGTTCAACAGGTATAAATTTTATCACAAATATAAAATAAGGTAAAACAAATTCAACACGAGGACAGAATCTACTTTATACCAGTCAAGACACTAATAATAATAAGAATAAATATATGAATGCCAATAAATTGCATTTGGCTACTCTGCAGATCATTTCTGTGGACACAAGTCCAGCCAGTGTGGTGCTGAATGTCCCTGACGCCTTAGCAATGGCAATCCCACCATCCCAGCTGGTGTTCACTGAGGGCAGTGCAGATATCAGTGTGATAAACAAGAAGACATGGACCCAAGATCAGGTCAGTGCCATTATGTCATGATACATGCAGAATAATTCATAGTCTGATATGGGCAGTTCTAGCCATATACTGTATGAGGGGGCAAGCAGAAGTGTGAGGATGACATCATGAGTACACATCATGGTCTGCACATTTTTTGTTGTTGATAAGTGTTTTCTTCATGGGTTGTTGTTAGCTATATGCAACCCCAAGAAATGGATTGTGCTTTGTCAGGCCTCTACCCAAAGACCTGTGCACCTTGGATGTCCCGCCAGAAGACAAAATGAGGCATGCAAATCCCCTTACCACAATAAGGTGGCAATCCCTCAGGGCGGAAACAATATTAAAAATATATATATATATATATTATGTGACATATATTATATATAAAATATATATATATATATATATATATATATATATATATATATATATATATATATATATATATATATATATATATAAAGATCCTTCATCCAAACCAACAATATAACATGTATCTTATTGGATGACTATTAGACATCTATGCATTTCATATCAATTTGAACCTAACAACAATAACCTAAAATCATAATAATAATGATAATATTAAAAAGTCATTTCTGAAACAAACAGTAATAGCCAACACAGCATATATTGAAGAGAAGGTTTTATAATTTTTAATAATACTAACCAACTAACTCAAGCATATTTCTGGCTTTTGGACAATGCAAGCAAACAGAGATTTCTTTTGTTTTTTTTCTTCCCTTGTCCTGTTCTGATAGCTGAGGCAGACAGAATGGTTGGCCTGAGTGCCAGACCATGCCAGAGCAGTTTTACTCTACAGCAAGAGAGGTGTTGATACTTCCTCTGTCACTGGCGTCGTAAAGTGGGGGAAATTAGGACAATTCTAAGGGCTCACAACTGTCAGGGGGCCCAAATAAGTTTCTAATTTTAATGTTTTGTAAAAGTTTAAAGCTCACAAGTACTTTACTACTCAGTATTTTGTTCAAAATTAAGACATTAAACAATCATTTTTTCTTCATAAAATATATATCAGAGGTCTCTACTTTATTTGGACAAATTTATTTTAAATTGCGCAAGTGCAGGCATCACCAAATGGCAGGCTGTCGTACTAACGCAGCTCAAACTGCAACTATCATCCTTGTACCAATGAAAATGAAACATTTCCCTAATCATTACCAGCCCAAGACTTCTGTCATGTTGAAGTGCCTAGTTGTCATTGATCATGGTAATGCCAGCATCACACCTTTTCTGGACACCCTAAAAACCTCTTTCTATAATTTGATTTGTAACTTTCTGCCAAAATGTGCAACATTTTAATACCCCAAGCAATAAGGTCCACTAATGCTTTCAACACACATCTGGACAAGAGCAACACTCTTTTGTTTCATTTGTATATTTAATGTGAGAAATGACAAATAATGACAATTATCTTTCTTTCAGGCCACTATGTTTTTTCCAAATCTGGCTGAAACAAATTTTGACATCAAGCAGTAAGTGAACAAGTCCTGCAACAATTTGTTATTCAAGATTATTTTTTGTTCTTTTTTAACTAAAAACTTTTCAGAAATATTTTATTTACATATGGTTTTCCTTTATTGTCCTCAAAGGCTTTCTACATCTGTGCTGCAAGGTTTCACATGCACGTCAGCCCAGAAAATTACTAAAACCAAAATCAAGCAGCTGATTTATGCATGTAGGCCAAGGACAGGAAGAACTAAGGTGGAACTGAAAGAATCACAGGTAAAATCATATCATCATCATATCAGTCATATCTTGTGTACACCTCAACTGTGCTTTACATAAAGACCAAGACACTTTTATATAAAACAAATATTCTCTTTAAACCAACACTGACCAATTGCCAGGGTAAATACATGCAGCGTTCAGAGCTCAGATAATTCACACAACACCCTGCAGCGCATGTTTAAAAGCTGTCTTTAAATTTTGACCAGGACATACTGTCTAGCAAGTCTTCAGTCTTCATCACAAATTAACACCAAATTTAAACAGCTGTTTTATGCAGCAGATTGGGAGGGCTGTCATCAAACATCACTTAGCTATAATTTTGATCTTTCTTGGATCCATTTTTGTTAGAAAATGCACCATTCACTTCACATGCTTGTCCTCAAAACATTTAAACATTAGCTCTGATCATCTGGTTTTGATCATAGTCACTTTTTATAAAACATAGTTTGCTTTTGACAACAACAGTCAGTTTAACTGGGGGAAAGCCCTTGTTTTTAGCAAAAAACTAATTTGTCATTCTGAAAAGGTCCTGCCTATCTGCATTTAATTTTTCTTCTTAAATATCTTTACCAAATTAACTGATGAAGGCTACTTCACACCGACTGCAATTGCGGTGCGGACTCCGCAAGGATTCACAACCATTGATTCCAATCAGAGTCTTCACACTGGCTCCGGTGTGGCTGCGGTGCGGTTGCAGAGCAAAATCAACATTCTGCAACAAGTCTATTTTTTTCAGATGCAGCATGCGGATTTTCATCAAGTTAAAGACATTACGTGTGCCAGACAGGAAGTGAAACGCTAGCGGGCGAAGTGCATCTGGTATTTTTCAACATACCAGCTACGTTAGCTACGTCGCTAAAGTTAACACAATTTGAATATTTAAAAGACAATGAAACAACATAAAATTTAATTAAGCATAACATTAAACTATATAAAAACAAACTGGGCGTACCCATTGTAGAACAAGCCAAGTGAATAAATAATCCTCAACAAAAGTACGAGAAGATGAAAGTAGCTTTGTTTAGCAGCTGCTGTTTATACACGTACTTGTTATCACATGAACTCGCGTGAACCATCAAGATTTGATGCTCCTGCGGAGGCAACATACAAGAGACATTCCGCAACAAAAACTTAGCCAGTGTCTATTATCTTGTGTAGGTTGGAAGGTGAATGTATGTGGGTGTGGGGTGTAGTATTTCTGCTGGGGGGGTTGGGCGGGCAGCCTTGGGCGCCATGGGGCTGTGTGGGCTGCCCCCCACCTGTTTTAAATGCATCTTATTACAACATACATCAACACCACACTGGAGCCGAGGAGGGGAGATCAAGGGTCTTCCACACCCCTGTTCTCTGTTTGCTGCCCTGGGCTGGGAGGGGAGTGGGCCGTCTGGTCTAGGTCTGTGGTGGTGGGCTGCTCTGCTGCCGCCGGGGGCGGGGCGGTCTTTCCATCTCTAGCCTAGTATGAACGGGACCTACTCCGGGGTCTGGAGGCTGGTTTTGCCCTTAGGGTGCTTGTCCTCTGACCTGGGAGTATAGAGTATGAATGAAGAGTGTGAGTGGGGCTACAGCGTCTATTGTGGGTCTATATATGTTCATGTAGGGCTGTAATAATAATAATCCATTTTATTTAAAAGCGCCTTTCTAGGAACCCAAGGTCACTGTACAGCAATTAAAATGATAAAAATCAAGTTAAAAACAGTTAAATATTTAAAACACAAGACTCATAAAATCCTAGACAACACGGCTTGTGGGAGAAAATTCCAGAGATGGGGAGCAGAGCAGTTGAAAGCTCTTCTCCCCATGGAGCTAAGACAGAAGGATGGTACAGTAAGGTGGACAGAGGAAGATGATCTGAGGAGGCGGACAGGTGAAACAACGTGAATAAGGTCAGATAGATATGAGGGGGAGAGATTATGGATGGCTTTGAAGGTGAGAAGTAGGACCTTGAACTGGATTCATTGCTTAACTGGTAGCCAATGAAGTTCCTGGAGGATGGGGCTGATATGGTGAGACAGGGGAGTGTTGGTGATGATCCGTGCAGCAGAGTTCTGAACCAATTGGAGCTTGTGGAGGGATTTTTGAGATAGACCAAACAGCAGTGAGTTACAGTAATCGATCCGGGAAGTGACTAAACTTAGGCTGTGTGTGTGTGTGCATGAGGGTGAGAAGGTGTAATTTTGTTTGTATGAATGGTTATCTGTCAGGTTGGGTCCTGTCCTCCTCTCTCCTGGGATAGCCTAGGCTCCACTCTGATGTGGGCCTATCCTCCCCTGCCACACCTCTTCCGGTGGGTGTTGCCTCTGTCTGCTGGCGTGTTGGTGGATCTCAGGTGCCGGGGACGGGTGCTGGGGCATCTGCCGTCTAGCCCCCGGTGGCTGCTGCGTGGGGTCTGGGCCCTCTGGCTCTATTGGGTCTCGGCTGGGGTTGTATCGCCCTCAGGCCTTGGGTCTCTGGGTCCAGGGTGGATCTACTGGCGGTGCCTTTGAGCCATGGCTGCAGCCCCCGGGAGCTCTGGCGCAGTGGTTGCTGGGTGGCCCTTATGGGGTGAGCCTCTGTGCCCCTCCCGGTGTTACAGCTGCCCCTGAGGTGGTTCTCCTGGCATTCCCGTGGTCTGGGGGGCCTCCGGACGTCTGGGGCATGGATCTCCTCTGTGTCTTCCATGGTTCTTGGGGGATGGGTCTGTGGCTCTCTGAACTTATTATTGAATAATACTATGGAACAACCTTATAGACACAAGCGCGCATACATACACACAGGTGCTCACAAAGTGTTCACACAAGCTCAGGTGTTCCCTGACACGTTGACTTGGGCAGTGGCTGGCACTAAACACAACTTGAATGAATCTTTACTGAGCATTAAACTTGTATAACATTGTATGTTTTCACATAATTACTTACAGTTGACCTGCATGTACAACCTGATTGAAGGAGACCTCAATCAGAGCTTCACAGATTATCCTTCTGACATGCTTCTCTACTTCAGGTAAGTCTGTGTTGATCCCAAAATGTTTCTGATTTAAAGACAAAAGCATCTGTTTGCTGATGTGCTCATTTTTTTTTTAATGGATTTTTAACAGCACCCAGGATGTCCAGCAAAGCAACTGCAGGTCCTACTTTTCTGCACTGGGTGAAGCAGACTTTACTGTAGCCTCCAGCCTTTTGAACAAGGGGCAGCAGTTGTTTAGTGAAGCCAAGACCTGCTTGGTGAGTGCCAAGAAAGTGAAGAAGCAATGAGAAAGGCATCTTATACGGCAA
>SSNR01001381.1:6725-17505 GCA_006937965.1 Callopanchax toddi
GCGCACATCAGAGAATGGATCCGTTAATGATCAGTGATCCTTTGTTCTGGTTAACTAAAATGACTGAATCTGATAGAGAGAACTTGATATGTGATGACTAAATGAACGTCTTTCTCAGAGGGGAATTATTTATCAGCTGATTCAGAGCAAACGCACGAGCGCGGATCCGTGAACCGTGTCCCGAACCATAGAGGGCGATCGATACAGATCACTGATCTATTGTGACCTGTTGCACCCCTCCTGGGCATGTGTGAGTTGCGTGCGTGGGTCGGGTGTACTGTGATTGTGTGTGTGTTGAAGAGTGCGTCAAAGTAGCCGCGCGTAAAGGCGCGGTGCCAGGCGCATTGGAGATGCTGTGTGTGTGTGTGTGTTGGAGGTCCTGCTGTGTGTCCACTAGCTTCAGAGCTTCATGTGAGCACTCAGTCACTGAGCTGCAACAGGATGTGAAGCTCGGCAGATCGAAGGGTCTCCCATCGGGACCGCGCAGCGCTGGTCCGCTCGGGCAGGCGGTTCTGGTACACATGAATAACATCCGGTTCTGATGACACCCTCCCTATGTATCTACCAATCAGTAGCTACTTTGAATGAAGACAAATGGAAGAGAGTGCTCACTCTGACCGTTTTTCACTGAAATATTTTAGAAATTTGGTATTTCTGCATGCAATCGCATTTGGAGGGGCAGTCATGGAATTTGGGGGGGGCAATGCCCCCCCCTTGCCCATGCCTACATCCGGGCCCGAAGGGGGATATGATCTGAGAAGGGAATTAAATATGAGACATCACTGTGCTCGAACCCCCCTTAAAAATATGTGTATTTCAATCTGTGGTGTCATCTTATGGAACAGTATTGAAGAAAAAAATCAAACGAAGTACAAATATACTGCAATTTAAAAAATTATACAAAGAAAAGATTTTATATCTATGCAGAAAAGAGGAAGAGTGACCCGTTCATGTGCTGTGGTAATTATTATATGGATTTGTTTTCCTTTACGATGTAATGCTTTTGTGTTGTTGTTTTTGTGGTGTTGTTGTAGTCACGGGTTGTTGTTCATCCTCTATTTTAAAAAGTGTGTAAACATTTTGGAGATAGGAAAGTTTCTTCCTATCCTTTTTTGAATTAGTTAATTGTGTTTAGGTTGAAAATTATATGTTGATGCCATTTTAAGTTTTAATTTTGCTATTATTATTTTTATTACTGTTATCAAAACATTGAGTTAAGAATGTATACCTGTAGATGATTTTCTTTGGTTAAATGGGGGCAGGAATTATAAGATGTTTTCTTCATTCTGCTCCTTTTCATTTAAATTAGATTTTTTGTTATGTATATTTTGTTTATTTTTTTTAACTGTTTTATTTTGAATGAAATAAACATATAAAAAAAATAAATAAAAAATAAAAATAAAATTGGTTTTGGGGCATTTCAGACGCTAATGAGAGGGGGAACCTATACAAATTATATATCAAATCGACCGGCTCGCTCATGTGATGCTTGGTTGAAATTTCCATAGTGTTTCGAATAACTATCGCAAAGTTATTTACAAAAGACTACAGCAGAAATGGCACAAAAACGGATTAGCACTTTGAATTTCAGCAAAAACTTACTGATGTTTGACAGCCTGCCATTTCTACACACTTTAAACTAGAAACTCCATTCTTGGTTTAAAATAGTCATGGGACTTTGGACTAGAAAATATTGAGGAACCATGTTGATTTCACTGATGCCGCTGGTAGCACGCCCTCTCAAAGTTTCTTCAGGAACTTTTCTAGTTATTTTATTAACCTTTATTTAACCAGGAAAGTCCCATTGAGATTCAGAATCTCTTTTACAACGGAGTCCTGGACCCTGTACCCTAGAGGGAATGTGATCTGTGGGGCAAACCGGAGCACCCGGAGAAAACCCACGCATGCATGTGGAGAACACGCAACTCCATGCAGAAAGGCCACAGTGAGGATTCAAACCTGCAACCTTCTTGCTGTGAGGCAACAGTGCTAACAACTGCGCCACCATGCAGCCTTTTTTTTTTTTACTTTTTCTTTTTCTCATACAGTATGCACACTACAGTAAAACACTAACTGCACAGTTATCAGCACACTTTGAACAAATCTACACATTTGAATGAGCACATGTTCTTTTAGAAATTACACTGACATTTAATTAATTTGATTTTTTTTTTAAATTGAGTCCCACCACTAGTTTTATGTTTATTCATTTATAAGACCCTTTTATCCAACGTGACGTACACACAATTAACAATCACCCTATCAGTCACGTTGTGATCTGTGGGGCAAACCGGAGCACCCGGAGAAAACCCACGCATGCATGTGGAGAACACGCAACTCCATGCAGAAAGGCCACAGTGAGGATTCAAACCTGCAACCTTTTTGCTGTGAGGCAACAGTGCTAACAACTGCGCCACCATGCAGCCTTTTTTTAAAACATTTTTCTTTTTCTCATACAGTATGCACACTACAGTAAAACACTAACTGCACAGTTATCAGCACACTTACACTTTGAACAAATCTACACATTTGAATGAGCACATGTTCTTTTAGAAATTACACTGACATTTAATTAATTTGATTTTTTTTTTTAAATTGAGTCCCACCACTAGTTTTATGTTTATTCATTTATAAGACCCTTTTATCCAACGTGACGTACACACAATTAACAATCAACCTATCAGTCACGCTGTGATCTGTGGGGCAAACCGGAGCACCCGGAGAAAACCCACGCATGCATGTGGAGAACACGCAACTCCATGCAGAAAGGCCACAGTGAGGATTCAAACCTGCAACCTTCTTGCTGTGAGGCAACAGTGCTAACAACTGCGCCACCATGCAGCCTTTTTTTTTTTTACTTTTTCTTTTTCTCATACAGTATGCACACTACAGTAAAACACTAACTGCACAGTTATCAGCACACTTTGAACAAATCTACACATTTGAATGAGCACATGTTCTTTTAGAAATTACACTGACATTTAATTAATTTGATTTTTTTTTTAAATTGAGTCCCACCACTAGTTTTATGTTTATTCATTTATAAGACCCTTTTATCCAACGTGACGTACACACAATTAACAATCACCCTATCAGGCACGCTTCATGGTGATGAATTGATGCTTCAGAGCATCATCAGGGACGATTCTGTTAGCTGGATTCATCGCTAGCATCTTCTTAAGAAGATCTACAAATGCTTTTATTTCGTTTAGCTCAGCAGAATTGTTTGTATTTGGTGCCATTTTCACCAAGTCATCCAAAGACTTTATATTCAAAGACGGTGAGTTTGTGTACCAGTTTTCTTCTCCTGTTGCTTTTTTATATTCTTCTGGGGTTTTAAACTTCCAACAATGTTGAGTCCCGATGTATCTTTTTTTGAAAAATCTTTTAACATACAAACCTTTATCAAGTGTGCTGTTGTCAGGCACACCAAAGAGCTTGAAAATCATCCTCAGAACTTCATACTCATTACGGAACAAAAACAGACCTTTGGCTAGAAACAAAAACACCAGTGTACAACCAAGACCCCACATGTCTATACCCTCATCCCGTGGAAAACCCAGGGATACCTCTGGAGCCCTGTATCCCATGGCCTGCATTGTTATATAACTTGATAATTCAGAGGTCTGACAAACCAACCCAAGGTCTATCAACTTCACCTTAAACGGTTGGGATTTCTGATTTACCAGCACGATGTTGTCTGGTTTGATGTCTGTGTGAGTCAGGCCGATGCTTTTCAGAGCACTGAGGGTGGTCAGCATCTGTTTAGCAATGAGTCTGATTTCACTCAACTTCAGAGGAGTACAATCTTGCCTTACTATAAAGTCATCCAAATTCACATCTAAAAGCTCAAAAACAAGGCAAACGCACTTCTCATAAACAAAATGGTATCTAAAATTCAACAAGTTGTATTTGTCATTGTCAAGCTTATCGACAGCGTTATATGCATTTACTTCTTTAAAAGCTTCTGTACAGTCACTTTTACTAAACAATTTAATTGCAACCATCTCATTGGTTCTCATTATCCTAAATTTGGCAACTAGCCCGTACGATCCAGATCCAAGAACTTCCTCAACCCGGAAAACATTTAAACCGTCAGTGATTTTGAGCCCTTTCTTTAAGTTGAAATTTGATATTTGTGTTTCTTTTGCAAAATCTGAACCATACAATTTTGAATCGGTACCAGCAGGCTCCATGTTGAAGAATCTGTGCTTCAGAGCATCAGCTGGAAGGATCCTGTCTGCTGGATTTACCACTAGCATCTTCTTAAGGAGGTCTATGAATAATTTGAAGTCCTTCAGTTCAGTGCGATTTGCGTTTTCTGGTACCATTTTCAAAAAGTCATCCAGAGACTCCAATTCATCCAAATCTGGCTTAGTCGGCACAGCCGCATTCACTTTGTATTCATCAACTGTTTTGAACCTCCATGAAGACTCATCTTCTGCAAAGAAGTGCTTGACTGTCTGACCGCCCGTCAGTAAATGTTTATCAGGCAGGCCGAGGAGCTTTATGATTACCCTCATAGTATCATATTCACTATGTATTGGTATCAGATGCCTACCTAAAGCCAAAAATGCCAACGTACAACCAAGACTCCATACATCTACGCCTTTAACACACGAAAGGCCCAGTTGAACCTCTGGTGCCCTGTATTGAGTATTAATCATCTTTAACTTTGATAATCTAGAGGTCTTATAAGCAGCTCCAAAATAAGCCAGTTTCACTCTGAATGGTTGAGAACTCTGATTTACCAGCATGATGTTTTCTGGTTTGACGTCTATGTGGGTCCGGCCGATGCTATTCAGAGCGTTGAGGGCGACCAGCATCTGTTGAGCGATGGGCTTGATTTGAGCAACCCTCAGAGGAGTCCCATCTTGTTGTTTGATTAAGTCAAACAAACTTAAATCCAAAAATTCAAAGACAAGGCAATAGCAGTCCTTGTAGATAAAACCGTCAATAAATCTCAACAAGTTGTTGTTGTTGGAGTCAAGCTTGCTGACAGTGTTATATATATTGTTTTTCGTTTTAGCTGACCTGTGGTAATCTTTTCTAAAAAATTTAATTTCTACCATCTCATCAGTTCCCTCTATTCTACACTTGGCAATTTCTTCGAATGATCCAGATGGAAGAACTTCTTCTACTTGGTAAACATTAGATTCATGAATAATTTTGAGCCCTTTCTTTAATGTTAAAGTTGTTATTTCCATTTCATCTTTTGAATCTGTCAGGTTTAAGTTTGGTGCTTGTATTTCCTTTTCTTTAACACCATCTGGGGTGGGGAGTTGACAATCTGCTGGTATTTCATCTGTTTCTGTCACATTTGTGCTTAAACTGGTACCAGGATGAGGCTCCATGGTGAAGAATCTGTGCTTTAATGCATCATCTGGTTTGATTCTGCCTGATGGATTTATCACTAGCATCCTCTTAAGGAGGTCGATGAATAATTTAAACTCTTCAAATTCAGTGGGATTTGCGTTTTCTGGTACCATTTTCAGTAAGTCGTCCAGAGACTCTAAATCATCAAAATCTGGGTCAGTCGGTATAACCTGCCTTCCTGTATCCATTGCATATTCATCAGTTGTTTTAAACTTCCTTACAAACCCTCTAGCCCAATTAAAGAAGTTTTTGACTTTGCAACCATTATCCAGTAACTCTTTATCAGGCATACCAAGGAGCTTTACGATGACCCTCAGTTCTTCATAATCCATATGTGTTGGAAACAGATGCCTACCTAGAGCCAAAAATGCCAGCGTACAACCAAGACCCCACATGTCTATACGTTCATCACATGGAAGACCCAAGGATACCTCTGGAGCACTATACCCTATGGCCTGCTGTATTATAATCCGTGATAATTCAGATGACTCACAACCCCCTCCAAGGTCTATCAACTTCACCTTAAACGGTTGGGATTTCTGATTTACCAGCATGATGTTTTCTGGTTTGATGTGTGTGTAGGTCAGGTTGATGCTTCTCAGAGTACTGAGGGCGACCAGCATCTGTTGAGCGATGGGTCTGATTTCAGCCACCCTCATAGGAGTCCATTCTTGTCTTTTCATGAAGTCAAACAAACTTTCCGGTATATCTTCAAAAAGCTCAAAAACAAGGCAATAGCAGTCCCTGTAGATAAAACTCTCAATAAATTTCAGCAAGCTGTTGTCATTGGAGTCAAGCTCACTGACAGAGTTATATGCATTGATTTCTTTTATAGCTGCCATGTGTTTATCTTCTGTAAAAAATTTGATTGCTACTATCTCATTGGTTCCATATTTCCGACACCTGGCAACTTTTCCGAACATTCCAGATCCAAGAACTTCTTCTATTCGGTAAACATTTGCATTGCCAGCTAGTGTGCGCCCAGGCGCTACTGTTAAATAGTTTGCTGTTAATTTTATCAGGTTTAAGTTTATGCGCCCAAATTTCTCCCTTAAATCTCCAGCTGGGTTAGGGAGTTGACTTCCTGCTGGTATTTCATGTGTTTCTGTCACATTAGGCTCCATGGTGATGAATCTGTGCTTCACAGCATCAGCAGGAAGGATCCTGTCTGCTGGATTCACCACTAGAATCTTCTTTAGTAGATCTAAAAATGCTTTTATATCCTCATTTTCAGCAGGATCCTCTACTTCTGGTACAATATCCAGTAAATCATCTAGAGACATTAGACTTTTATAAAGTTCGTTTTCCTTCTGAATGATTCTTCTTGTTTCCTGTACAAATTCTTCTGGGGTTTTCAGCCTCCATTCAGAGTCCAGTGTAAAGAACTGGTTGACAGAGCGCCCCTGATCCAGTAAGGTTTGGTCAGGCTGACCATGTAGCTTCACAATCATTCTCATGTATTCATAATCACTGTTTGTTGGATACAGAGACATTCCTTGAAACAGGAAAGCAAGCGTACAACCAAGATTCCACATATCCATAGTTTGATCCAATGGACAATCCAAATAAACTTCTGGGGCACTGTAACCACAAATCTTAGGCATCTCCACCTCTGAGAGTTTTGCAGTCCTTGCAGCAGCCTCAAAGCTAGTCAACTTTACCTTGAACGGCTGTGATTCCTGGTTGACTAGCATAATATTTTCAGCTTTTACATTCGTATGAGTGATGCCTCCCCTTTTCAGCTCATTTAGAGCTAAAAACATTTGCTGAGCGATTACTCTGATTTCACTGACTTGCAAAGGTTTGCATTTTCTTTGTATCATGAAATTAAATAAACTAATTTCCAAATTTTCAAAAGCAAAGCAAGTCCAATCATGAAAATCAAAGATTTCAAAAACTTTAAGTAAATTGTTATCTGCATTCAGACTTCTGAGATAATGAAATGCGTTTTCTTCTTCTTGATATCTTGATAAAAACTTTCTCTGAATGCATTTCAAAGACACAATCTCACCTGTTTCCTGTATCTTGCATTTTGCCAAAACAGCTGAATTCTGGTCCACATTTGTGAAACTTTCAACAAAATATATCCTTGAATTACTTGTAATAGTAACACCTAACTCTATTTTAAAAGATCCCATTTCTGAAATATTTTTCTTTAAAATGTCCTTCTCCAGAAACGTCTTGTGACCTATCGTGACTAAGCTTTGAAACGAAATGAATTTAGAAACTTTCTCAGAAGAAGATATCTTTTCCCTTTATCCTTATTTGGAAAGTTTACCATAAAAGGATATCTTCGTCTGACGTCACTGGTCCTTTGATCTGTGTGACATCTGCGCAAATCTTAACTTACGTAACTACGTCACCGCTCCTGGACAAGATGGCTGCTCTGTAGTGAGCTTCTTTCATCTCTGCGTTCAAGTTGGTTCAAGTACACCTCAACCCTGCCCCTTCATGCTTGATTCAGCGAGGTGCTTCCCAGCTAACAAGCTAAGTAGAGGCTAGCAACACATACACAAGTTTTAAACACAAATTGCTTCGGAATGCTAATGCTGAAGTACGCTTGTGATTCGCTTTACGTTGCGTCCTGTAACTAAAGGGCGGCCACATAATGTTCGGAAGCTAACTTCAGCGTCGTTGTTTACCTTGTTTCTTTAGGAGAAAGGATGAAAGTTTCTTCAAGACAGGTTTTAATTTTGATGATTTATGAAGCATTTTGTGATTTATTTCTATGAAAGGTGCTATATAAATAAAATGTATGTATGTACTTACTTTCTTACTAAGTTAAGGACTTCAGAAGCTCTTTCCTCGGAGGGGAAAGATGAAAACTCCAGTTTTTGAACGAAACCCTTCTGTTCTTCTCCTTCAGTTAAGGTAAAAAGTCTGACTGCAGTACTGCACCATAACAAACATCTAATGAATAAGTGCTCTATTAGATGCTGCACCAACATTACTAGTCTGACTAACAGCTCCTTTGGGAGAAAGCAGCTACTTTTTGATTCAGTGTTCAATCTTATCTGTAATGTGTAATAATTATGACATCATCTTTGTTTATATCTGATATTTTTATATTTTACTAAGAGTGACAGTTGAGGTGTTTTTGTTGTTAAATGTAGGAGATGAGCTGGATTACAGAATATATTCATTAATATTTAGTTATCAACAGAATCTGATCCGTAAATACAAGGAGCTGCTCAGTTTAGACCTGTACCTGTTTAAGATTATTCTAAACTACAAGCAAAATGTTTAAATCCATGTTGTGATTACGGTTATTTAATTCATTGTATTTCCAAAAGATGACATTTTAGTGCTTTTTGTTTGCATCTGGACTACATTAGACCCGATCCAGTTGAAAACCTCCTGTACCTAGACTGTTTTAACCTGGACTAGATTATTCTACTCTAAAATCAGTATGACTGAAACACAGTTTAAAATTTGTGAAACCTTTATTCTGCCTGTAAACTTCCCAAACAGAGCCCATCCCTGTGTTGGTAGCTTCTGTTGTAGCTGTGATGGTAAAACATTTCATTAAATGTCAGTAAAGTCCTTCAGGTTTGACAATAGCGCAGCATAAAAGCTGCTAACCTCTGATGGCTTCATACCTGCTGTAAATGTGAACAGATTGACCTTTGTGAAGCCGAATTCATTTGATTCATCTATATAATAAAGCAGATGTGACCCAGCTGGGCCAAGAAACAGTCAGTCTGGACCTGGTAACTAAGTATTCGGTTACTGTCTGACAGGTCAAACTTAAATGAACAGGGTCCCATTTATAGATCAGTTTCATCTTCTTTTCTTTCTTGTTCTTTGACCTCCTGACCTGAATTTATGATAAAAAATTTGTCACCTTTTTCTTTACCAACTCAGGGATCTAGTCTAACTTTTTGCACTGGTTGCGCTGGTGAACCTAACTTTGTTTCTTAGGTGCAGCAGCATTAAAGTTGGGCCTGCCCAAGTCTTCGATCGCATTGCATTTAACATCACTTTGTGTTTTTAAATCACTGTCCATAGAGGCAATATTGACTATAAGTAGCTATAAGTAACAGTCTAGTAAACATACAGTCTTTTATTTGAAGCAGATTTGTACAAGGTTGTTAACTTCCATGAGCTGAAATTGAAATGCCAAAACATTTCAAGATAAATGAAATAAAAAGACGCTATAAATTAGAAGTCCTAATGTTTTAACTTCATGTTCCTCATGAACGTCTCAACCTGAACATTTCGTGGCTAAATGTCAGATGGACACCTCCTATAGTTTGGTCTCTAGATCTCTGGCCTTGGCTTAATGATGCAGTATAGTAGGAAACGTTAAAGTTGATCATCATCTCAGCCTTGTGTGATGTTCTGTTTGCTGCTACAGGTAGAGGAGACACTTGGACAGAGCTTTTATCACAGAGTGTAATGTGTCGGGCTCTAAGAAATCTGTTTTGAGTTTTTCACAATTATCCGTTTATTTTTCTGACTTCCACATTTCCATTCTGACCATATGTTTTAACCTAAAAAGTGAGTCATTCTTAACTTAATGACAAATAGTTTAACAAATCAACCATCACATATGATATTGAAAAGTATCATCTTTAAAAAACAAAAAAAAACCTTCTTTATGTACAAAACAAAAATCTTGTGTATCTCATGTTTTTCTTTCTTTCTCAAAAATAGTACTTTTGTAAAATAAAAAAGCTCCTCTCTTCTGGACATCTACCTCACACCTGCCTCACCTGCAAAGCCCTACAGATTACAGGTGACCCCATCCACTCTCCTCACAGTCTCTTCAGCCTGCTGCCATCAGGATGATGCTGCAAAGCCTCTGGATCAGAACCAGCAGGCTAAAGGACAGCTTCATCCACCAGACTGTGAGGAAGCTCACCTGTCTCCCAGCTCTGCCCCCTGAACAAAAACAAACTCTGGACCTCCACCCTACCTGCCTCCCTCTCATGCCATCATGTCAAAAAGACGTGTTTCTTAATCTAACAACTTAAAATTAATATTTTACAGGATTAAATGTTTCATTTGTTTCCATTTTGAGCCCTTTAAATATTATCTGCACAGCTCTTGTTCTAAATGATTTATTGATAAAAAGCTGCTGCACAAACATTACAGGGACCTACAAGGAAGCTCGCCCTGCCAGGTTTAGATGCTGATAAACAGGAGTTAGGGAAACAGGACTGCAACAAGACAAAAACCCACGTCTTTAGTCGTCTGTAGATCCTCCAGGAACAGTCCTCATGTCCCTAAAGTACATTCACTACCATGGTCTTCTTTTCAGCCCCCAGGTCCACAGTATGGAGAGCCTGGAGTATGCACAAAGCTTCACTGTGGAAGACTCTGGTGTGTTTGCTGTAACGTTTCCAAAGTCAGGTAAAGTCCGTTTATTCTTATTTGAACTGACCTCATCTGTCTTAGTTGT
>SSNR01001384.1:0-12535 GCA_006937965.1 Callopanchax toddi
CTATAGTATCATGTCTATAGTATCGACTCTATAGTATTGACTCCATAGTATCAAGTCTATAGTATCATGTCCATAGTATCAAGTCTATAGTATCGACTCTATAGTATCAAGTCTATAGTATTGACTCTATAGTATCAAGTCTATAGTATTGACTCCATAGTATCAAGTCTATAGTATTGACTCCATAGTATCAAGGCTATAGTATCGAGTCTATAGTATCGACTCTATAGTATCGACTCTATAGAATCGACTCTATAGTATCGAGTCTATAGTATCGAGTCAATAGTATTGACTCTATAGTATTGACTCCATAGTATCAAGGCTATAGTATCAAGTCTATAGTATTGACTCTATAGTATCAAGTCTATAGTATTGACTCCATAGTATCAAGTCTATAGTATCATGTCTATAGTATCGACTCTATAGTATTGACTCCATAGTATCAAGTCTATAGTATCATGTCTATAGTATCAAGTCTATAGTATTGACTCTATAGTATCAAGTCTATAGTATTGACTCCATAGTATCAAGTCTATAGTATTGACTCCATAGTATCAAGTCTATAGTATCGAATCTATCGTATCAAGTCTATAGTATTGACTCCATAGTATCAAGTCTATAGTATTGACTCCATAGTATCAAGTCTATAGTATTGACTCCATAGTATCAAGTCTATAGTATTGACTCCATAGTATTGAGTCAATAGTATCGAGTCAATAGTATCGAGTCAATAGTATCGACTCTATAGTATTGAGTCAATAGTATTGACTCCATAGTATCAAGTATATAGTATTGACTCCATAGTATCAAGTCTATAGTATCATGTCTATAGTATCGACTCTATAGTATTGACTCCATAGTATCAAGTCTATAGTATCAACTCTATAGTATCAAGTCTATAGTATTGACTCCATAGTATCAAGTCTATAGTATCATGTCTATAGTATCGACTCTATAGTATCAAGTCTATAGTATTGACTCCATAGTATCACGTCTATAGTATTGACTCCATAGTATCAAGTCTATAGTATCATGTCTATAGTATTGACTCCATAGTATCAAGTCTATAGTATTGACTCCATAGTATCAAGTCTATAGTATTGACTCCATAGTATCAAGTCTATAGTATTGACTCCATAGTATCACGTCTATAGTATCATGTCTATAGTATCAACTCTATAGTATTTACTCCATAGTATCAAGTCTATAGTATCATGTCTATAGTATCATGTCTATAGTATTGACTCCATAGTATCAAGTCTATAGTATTGACTCCATAGTATCAAGTCTATAGTATTGACTCCATAGTATCAAGTCTATAGTATCATGTCTATAGTATCAACTCTATAGTATTGACTCTATAGTATCAAGTCTATAGTATTGACTCCATAGTATCAAGTCTATAGTATTGACTCCATAGTATCAAGGCTATAGTATCGAGTCTATAGTATTGACTCTATAGTATCAAGTCTATAGTATTGACTCCATAGTATCAAGTCTATAGTATCATGTCTATAGTATCGACTCTATAGTATTGACTCCATAGTATCAAGTCTATAGTATCATGTCTATAGTATCGAGTCTATAGTATTGACTCCATAGTATCAAGTCTATAGTATTGACTCCATAGTATCACGTCTATAGTATTGACTCCATAGTATCAAGTCTATAGTATCAAGTCTATAGTATCGACTCTATAGTATCAAGTCTATAGTATCGACTCTATAGTATCAAGTCTATAGTATCGACTCTATAGTATTGACTCCATAGTATCAAGTCTATAGTATCATGTCTATAGTATCAAGTCTATAGTATTGACTCCATAGTATCAAGTCTATAGTATCATGTCTATAGTATCGACTCTATAGTATTGACTCCATAGTATCAAGTCTATAGTATCATGTCTATAGTATCACGTCTATAGTATTGACTCTATAGTATCAAGTCTATAGTATTGACTCCATAGTATCAAGTCTATAGTATTGACTCCATAGTATCAAGGCTATAGTATCGAGTCTATAGTATTGACTCTATAGTATCAAGTCTATAGTATTGACTCCATAGTATCAAGTCTATAGTATCATGTCTATAGTATCGACTCTATAGTATTGACTCCATAGTATCAAGTCTATAGTATTGACTCCATAGTATCAAGTCTATAGTATTGACTCTATAGTATCAAGTCTATAGTATTGACTCCATAGTATCAAGTCTATAGTATCAAGTCTATAGTATTGACTCCATAGTATCAAGTCTATAGTATTGACTCCATAGTATCACGTCTATAGTATTGACTCCATAGTATCAAGTCTATAGTATTGACTCCATAGTATCACGTCTATAGTATTGACTCCATAGTATCAAGTCTATAGTATCGACTCTATAGTATCAAGTCTATAGTATTGACTCCATAGTATCAAGTCTATAGTATTGACTCCATAGTATCAAGTCTATAGTATTGACTCCATAGTATCAAGTCTATAGTATCATGTCTATAGTATCGACTCTATAGTATCAAGTCTATAGTATTGACTCCATAGTATCAAGTCTATAGTATTGACTCCATAGTATCAAGTCTATAGTATTGACTCCATAGTATCAAGTCTATAGTATTGACTCCATAGTATCACGTCTATAGTATTGACTCCATAGTATCAAGTCTATAGTATTGACTCCATAGTATCAAGTCTATAGTATCATGTCTATAGTATCGACTCTATAGTATCAAGTCTATAGTATTGACTCCATAGTATCAAGTCTATAGTATTGACTCCATAGTATCAAGTCTATAGTATTGACTCCATAGTATCAAGTCTATAGTATTGACTCCATAGTATCAAGTCTATAGTATCATGTCTATAGTATCGACTCTATAGTATCAAGTCTATAGTATTGACTCCATAGTATCAAGTCTATAGTACTGACTCCATAGTATCAAGTCTATAGTATCATGTCTATAGTATCGACTCTATAGTATCAAGTCTATAGTATTGACTCCATAGTATCAAGTCTATAGTATTGACTCCATAGTATCAAGTCTATAGAAGTATCTTATAAATATCGAGATGTGGATAAAGACTCCATAGTATCAAGTCTATAGTATTGACTCCATAGTATCAAGTCTATAGTATCGAGTCTATAGTATCAAGTCTATAGTATTGACTCCATAGTATCAAGTCTATAGTATTGACTCCATAGTATCAAGTCTATAGTATTGACTCCATAGTATCAAGTCTATAGTATCATGTCTATAGTATCGACTCTATAGTATCGACTCTATAGTATCAAGTCTATAGTATTGACTCCATAGTATCAAGTCTATAGTATTGACTCCATACTATCAAGTCTATAGTATTGACTCCATAGTATCAAGTCTATAGTATTGACTCCATAGTATCAAGTCTATAGTATTGACTCCATAGTATCAAGTCTATAGTATTGACTCCATAGTATCAAGTCTATAGTATTGACTCCATAGTATCACGTCTATAGTATTGACTCCATAGTATCAAGTCTATAGTATCGACTCTATAGTATCAAGTCTATAGTATTGACTCTATAGTATTGACTCCATAGTATCAAGTCTATAGTACTGACTCCATAGTATCAAGTCTATAGTATCATGTCTATAGTATCGACTCTATAGTATCAAGTCTATAGTATTGACTCCATAGTATCAAGTCTATAGTATTGACTCCATAGTATCAAGTCTATAGTATTGAGTCCATAGTATCAAGTCTATAGTATCATGTCTATAGTATCGACTCTATAGTATCAAGTCTATAGTATTGACTCCATAGTATCAAGTCTATAGTATTGACTCCATAGTATCAAGTCTATAGTATCATGTCTATAGTATCGACTCTATCAGCCACACCTGCTCAGACTTTACCTGTAGTGCCAACAGAAAGAAAAACACACAGCTTTGTATTTCAAAATGCTTTAATATAGACACTCACACTCACATGTGTATATTTGCATACATACATTTTTAAGTGTGTAATTTCTTAGTGTTTTTAACTTTCTGGCAAACCATCCGGCGCCTCAGGGGAGGAAGGCAGCAACTCGCTCACACTGTTTACAGTGGGGACGGGGAGCTGCTGACGTCAACTGGGGCTATAGTCGGACGGTGGAAGGAATACTTTGAGGAGCTCCTCAATCCCACCGACGCGCATTCCGAGGAGGAACCAGAGCTGGGAGACCTGGGGACGGACTGTCCAATCTCTGGGGCAGAAGTCGCTGAGGTAGTCAAACAACTACGCGGCGGCGGAGCCCCAGGGGTGGATGAGATCCGACCTGGGTATCTCAAGGCAATGGATGTTGTAGGTCTGTCGTGGCTGACACGTCTCTGCAACATTGCGTGGTCATCGGGGGCAGTTCCTATGGAGTGGCAAACCGGGGTGGTGGTTCCCATTTTTAAGAAGGGGGACCAGAGGGTGTGTTCCAACTATAGGGGGATCACACTCCTCAGCCTCCCTGGAAAGGTCTACTCCAGGGTACTGGAGAAGAGGTTCCGGTCGATAGTTGAACCTCAGATTGAAGAGGAGCAATGTGGTTTTCGTCCTGGTCGTGGAACTGTGGACCAGCTCTTTACCCTCGCTAGGGTGATGGAGGGGTCATGGGAGTTTGCCCAACCAATCCACATGTGTTTTGTGGATTTGGAGAAGGCTTATGACCGTGTCCCCAGGGGCACCCTGTGGGGGGCGCTCCAGGAGTACGGGGTGGATGGTCTTTTGTTAAGGGCCATTCAGTCCCTGTACCAGAGGAGTGTGAGTCTGGTCCGCATAGCCGGCAGTAAGTCGGACCTGTTCCCAGTGAGGGTTGGACTCCGCCAGGGCTGCCCTTTGTCACCGGTCCTGTTCATAACCTTTATGGACAGGATTTCTAGGCGCAGCCGTGGTGTGGAGGGGGTTGGGTTTGGTGACAGGAGAATCGCGTCTCTGCTTTTTGCGGATGATGTGGTCCTCCTAGCTTCATCGAGCTCTGACCTTCAGCTCTTGCTGGGAAGGTTCGCAGCCGAGTGTGAAGCGGCTGGGATGAGGATCAGCACCTCCAAATCTGAGGCCATGGTTCTCGACCGGAAAAAGGTGGATTGCCAACTCCGGGTCGGGAGAGAGGTCCTGCCTCAAGTGGAGGAGTTCAAGTATCTCGGGGTCTTGTTCACGAGTGAGGGAAGGAGGGAGCGGGAGATCGACAGGCGGATTGGGGCAGCGTCTGCAGTGATGCGGACGCTGAACCGGTCTGTTGTGGTAAAGAGAGAGCTGAGCCAGAAAGCAAGGCTCTCGATTTACCGGTCGGTCTACGTCCCAATCCTCACCTATGGTCATGAGCTTTGGGTAGTGACCGAAAGAACGAGATCGCGGATACAAGCGGCTGAAATGAGTTTCCTCCGCAGGGTGGCCGGGCTCAGCCTTAGGGATAGGGTAAGAAGCTCGGACATCCGGGAGAGACTCGGAGTAGAGTCGCTGCTCCTCCATATCGAAAGGAGCCAGTTGAGGTGGTTCGGGCATCTGGTAAGGATGCCTCCTGGACGCCTCCCTCGGGAGGTGTTCTGGGCATGTCCTGCCGGCAGGAGGCCCCCAGGTCGACCCAGGACAAGCTGGAGGAAATACATCTTCAGTTTGGCCTGGGAACGCCTGGGCGTCCCAGCTGAGGAGCTGGTGGACTTGGCCGGGGAGAAGGTGGCCTGGGCTGCCCGACTTAGAATGCTGCCCCCGCGACCCGGACCCGGATAAGCGGAGGAAGGCGAGGCGAGGCGAGGCAATCCTCCATAACTTGTCCTGATCCGTTATCCTGGCCATGAGCTGCCACCTCCTCCGAACCTCCACCAGGTTTTCTGATGAGAGAAAGACTATCTTTATATTTACTGATGTTTAAACTTCAAGCTGCCCTGTAGAGAAGGACATCGACACTGACAGGTAATATCTAACATTATACGGTATATCAGTATGTACAGTATATATGTTTTTTGTGCTTGTGTTAATTTAGCTTGAACTATTTTAGTTGTGTGAAGATGCACCTTAAATTAATAGATAAACAAAAATGTCTCTTTAAGTGCTTTACACTCATAATACAGGCCCATATAGTAACTAGGACAGAAACAAATGTCAGACTCTTTTCTTGTGGATGAACATATTTGACCCTGTGTACTTTAGGTAGTATTTGTACCATCATTAATGTGGTAGGCTGCAGTGTGTCTGGAGACAGCCTGCTAATCCTCAGCCATCCCTGTAATCAGCAGCCCCTCCACTACGTCTGATATTGATCATGTTATTCCAACCCAACAGATCATTAACATGACTGGCAGTTACAACAAAGAAAAGAAAGCTCTTTCAAAGCTGAGCCCCTCGATGTGCATAGGAGCCGTGGACACTGAATGAGGGAAATGACTCCTCTTTTATCAGCAATGCCCTTTTTTCCTCAACATGAACATCTTTCAGTCTTTTTCTTTCTAGTATTCTCTGAGCCTGCGTTGCTGGCGAGTACACACCTACCAAAACGCTGTTCTCGTGGGGGATTAGGTATGATCTTGTTATGTTGCTAATGGAAAGGCTGGCACAGGAATGTGAGCCGTTTTGTTTATTTATTTATATTTTTTTGGTGGGAAGGACACAGGTGCCCTTGCAGAGCGATGTGACGTGAGCGGACTGTGAATTTGCCAGGTGGCAGAGAACGAGAGAATAGGAGGGAGCAAAAGAAATAAAGACAGAGCAAAGCAGAGAGAAAAGGGGAGCCTGATAGATTCTGAGACAGAGTGGAATCCACAGGGAGGCTGAGTCTATGTAGTACAGCAACTCTTTGTGAGTATGAAGGTTAGAATAATCTGGAAGCTTTCACCCTAAAACCAAAACGGGCCATGGTGTTCAGGGTTGGTGTGTGGATGAAAGTAACCAGCGTCCTGGAGGAAAGGAGCTGGTTTTCCTGGGAAGGAGCGGTAAATGAAGCCGGAGCACTCGTGTTCATTCACAGGTACTTGAACACAAGGACGGGGCTGTTTTTACTCACGTTTGGTCACTTAAGATAGCTCTCAGTCTAAGATTTATAGGCGTAGTGATTGGCTTCATCACCCCCCTCCACCATTCTGCGGCACTGCCATTTGAAATGGTTGATGAGCCCCTCCGCCCTCTCAAACATGGCCGTCCAAGGGATTGGGGGTGGGGGAGGAGAGGAGGGTGGGTGGCGTAAAGCACGCCGTCTCACATCACTCCTCCTCCGCCTCCTCCATCATTTGGTTATGTTCTCCACGCACCTTTTCAGGCGCTCCTGAAGGTCATTCCTCCTCGTACTCAGTCAGCGCTCCCGTCCGCTCCCTCGGCCGCTTCACCTTTGTCACTTTTCCCTAAAAAGAGCGAGTGAATGGACTGCCATACTTTATAGTGCTGCGTCAAAAGAGGCGGAGTAGTGGAGAAAATTCAATTTTTTGGGATTGGCATTGGGGGGGTGGGGACATGACGTGCAGCAGAGAGGAGGCCACCTATTGGCCGAGCGGGGTGTCAATCCCGCTCACTGCTGCAGACGGACAGGCCACTCGATGAATATGGATGAGAGCAGTGAAAAGGGTGATGCGGCAGGGAAGACCCCCCCCCTCTTCAAACCGATGCAGGCTTGAACAATGCGTGCCGTCTTTCACTGAAAACACTCAGAGCTTGCATTAGCATTTTCTCAGACAATTGAGGCTCTGGCCAGCTGCAGGCATGGCTCGGATGCTGCGGTGAAATCTCTTTTTCTGCACCCACTGATGAATAAGACCTCGGTGAAAAAGGTTGACTGGCCGCATTCCTCAACACTACCATTGCACCTATGCCCAGGCTAATGTTGAGATCCCCTTTAGAGATTGTTCCCCGGCATTGATGGCGATCTGACAGAGGACTTAAGAAGCAGCAGATCTCAGAATGGGTAAGCTTCAAACTCTTTTGTCTGACTTGTTGAATTGATCCATCATCGGTAGCTTCATACGTCTGCGAGCCCATTTGTTCATTATTGCTCATTTTTGTTCCATCGTCCTTGCTCCGCGTCAGGAGCAGGTTAGTCCATTGAAATGCAGAATGGGTACTTGGAGGGGTTGTGAGAAGGAGGGGAGGACGGTCACAAGGCATTTCCTCCTGACCCACCCCCCTTTAGTGACTTAACTAAATACATTTGGCTCAAAGACCACGTCTCTCCTCCAAGCCACCCTTCCAGTATTGGAAGCAGGGATTTGAACTAACACCCCACTGGCTCCGCTTCCCAATGTGCCCCACTGCTCTTGTTCCCTGGCGACAGATTGCCATGTTTACTCTACCACATGACGCCATTAAAACCTGTTACTGTGATCTCAGACACTAGGACGGAATTAATTATTGACTAATGACAGTAAACGTGGCTGTGAGGGTGATGGAGGGTGTCTCAGTGGCTTCCTCCCTGCTGAGTTAGTGTGGCTGAAGATGAGCAGAAAGTTACGCAGTGGGTTTGGGCTTGTCTGTCAACAACAGGTCTTTGAATGTTGGATATTGTAACGAGGATCATTCAGATCACTCCTTTGTGTTGGTATGCTGTCTGACATGTCAGATATCTTGGGATGGAGTGAGGGCTCAGGAGCTGTTTGGCAGCTGAGATCCTTCTGGGGTTTTTCCCATCAAGGTCATTTTGTGTTTTATGTTATAAGGAGGGCAAATAGCTGATTACAACACTACACAAAAATCAAATATCCCCCCAACAATGTCAAGGGTAAGAAAAGGACAATATAGTAGATACAAATAGAAAAGTGTCTGTTTATTTGTTTAAAGCTGACATGTTTGCCATAATCTGACACATTTACAAGCTGTTGTTGAATAATTCAAGTTCCTGTGAGACAACAGATTATTTGTTTAAAAATGGCATTTTATCCTGGTTCACATGTGAAACTGCATCAACAGTTAAGGCAGTGAGTATCTGGGTATGTGTCAGAGCCACCGGTTACAGTGATGCAACGTTTAAACATAGGCTCTGATGAAGAACAGCCACTTTGTTGGCTGTGAAATTCTCTTATGTCACAGTGTCATGTTCACTCACGTCTGACTCTAATGAGAGCGTCACTGAGGCAACAGGTTGGTCTCAGTCCACCTCCATCCCCAGCATGCCAAGCCCACTGCATGCGATGTCTTCATGAAGTCATAAAACGTGGCGTCAGACTGCAGTTGGGGGGTCTGAAACCGTCTCGAGCCACGTTCAGGAAAAGGTAGAAGATGTTGCGTTTGAGAGGTGGACAGTGCCTCGTTCCATCCACTGACGTCACCGCTTTGGCAGCTGGGAAGGATCGAATATGATGTCACTGAATCCAAATGCAGAGGAGATTATTTGTGTTCCTGCTTCTGTATACACCTGTACCATCATCTACCACGACACCACGGAGGAAATGTCTGGATCTCATCCCAGTTCCCAGATATCTGTGGCTCTAAATTAGTAGGAGCTGATGGTTATTATTGATATTTCAGTGTGCGGTTGATCACTGATTAGATACTCTGTGGAATCAGGGTTTTCTTTGACAAACTATTTGGTGTTCATTGATTCCTAATTGGGACTGTAGGGGAAATAACTCTTACAGCTTAAAAAGAGAAACGTTCTTCGGCTGCAGGTTCTTCACACTGACATGCTGTCAGTCAGTCACTGACTGCTAAAAGCCACTCTAAACCACACAAGCCCCTTCCAAAATGGAGGAGATTTAGACCATGTTGGCACCGTCCCCTCTAAACAAATCCACGGGATTGGTTCCCATATGTTCTCAGAACGTCTGTCAAATACAAAGGATCATTCTGTGTTGCTCTTCATGAGCTGCTTGGATGATCAGTTCATGAATTTGCTTTTAGTCTTCTAAATGTAGCGGTGCATATTCTACATTCAGATTGTGTTGAATCTATAGGTTTGAGCACAGAAGGATTACTGACACCGAGCTTGACTGGGTGTTTATTCAGAGGATGCTAAAAATCCTTGGAAATGGTTAAAATTAGACTTGTGCGAAGTGGAAAGGAGGTCATCATTTACTCCACATGAAATCTGGGACAGGACACAGAACACGTCTGCTAAAGTGTGAACGAACGCAATGAAAGATCTGAATCCTCTAAAAGTCAGAGAGCTCCATCTAGACACCTCGTCTCCTCTGTTTCTAAGCTCTACGACTTCCAGTGCAATTCTCTTCTTATTAAAGTCATATAAAGTTATATATATATATATATATATATATATATATATATATATATATGAATATACAATGATGTGTAGAGCTGGTGTTGTTGATGTGGTCTTTCCCATTCTGTGTGTCTCTCCCCAGAGGAGGGTGAGTACTTCCTGAAGGTGCTGATCCCCAGCTATGCAGCCGGCTCTATAATTGGTAAGGGCGGCCAGACCATCGTACAACTGCAGAAGGAGACGGGTGCCACCATTAAACTGTCCAAATCCAAAGACTTCTACCCCGGTGAGATAGAACACTGAGTACTTCACATTAATAATCACCAAAGTCTGTATTCATGAGAGGAGTCACCAGCCCACCAGACACATGGTGAAAGGTGGTTTTTGATTTTTTTCATATCTCAATCCTTCCAGGAGTAATTCCAGTCCATTTAATTCATTTAGTATACTGTATTGAAATGAATCATTCTGATGTGCTTGAGGAAATCAACATGTTCTATCTGTCAGATAACAAAGTTGAATCTTCAGGAAATGTATTTTATAATCTAAACCAGCGGTTTCCAAACTTTTTCTGCCACGCACCCCCTTCTATGTCCCAGCTGTGTTTGCACACCCCCAATCCCCAGATGGATACCTTTCACATTTGCACAAATTCCTGGTACCTACGAATCGTTAATGTTACAAATTTTCAATACTTTTGAGTGTTTGATAATTAAATAAATAGCTTTTTATATGTAACCGGGGATTACTCTGAATGTCGCGTGTCCTACGGTCTTGAACGCCCCTCGCACGGTCTGGCGTTTCCTTGTGATGTGTGTATCTTGTAAAGACAGCGGGTGTGTGTGTGTGTTGGGGGGGTGCTGATCGAATGCTGGAAGTGAGCAGGAGGTTACTACACTGGATTAAGCTGACGGTTCACTAAACTAACTGCTTAGTGTTTTTAAATTAAAACCCAGCTCTGTTAGCCATTAGAAAGTAGCGCTGCATCTTTAGTAAAACAAAGAAAACGACTCACCATGGAGTTGATTAAATCAGAACACACATGGAATCAATCAGCAGAGTTGTTACAAGCTGTCAAGAAGGATTCTTTGAATAAGTAATATCCATTTGATGAGGTAAACAGTCCAGCAGTTCGCATAACATCACCCCGGAACTAATAGTGAAAATTATCGTCGCCTTAAAAATAAAGGTCTGCTCGAAAGAGTTCACATGATTGACAGAAAAAAGACTCAGAGTTCCTCCAAATATTGTCCCACAGCTCCACACAATAATGATATACATGTTTATTTACACATTTTTATTGAGTGGGGAAAAAACACTGTAAATGTGTAATTATTACATTTTTCTGCCATTACAGTTTTCATCTTGTGCACCCCCTAGTGGCAGCTTGCGCACCCCCAGGGGTGCGCGCACCACAGTTTGGGAATCCCTGATCTAAACAGTTGTTTTTGTTATTATTAAAAGTACTAAGCCCCTTTCAGACATTTCCTTCTTTTCATTAATCTGGTGACAACTGAACAAGTTATCTAAATACAGTAACTCCCATGGCAATTCCACCTGTTTGGACCTTAAAGGAAATACGGCAACAGTCTGAACTGCTGCAAACACAAGACAGAAAGACACGGCAGCAGAAGGTCTGATCCCTCCTGTAGGAGAATCTGACAACTAGTTTGGTTTAATAATTAATAACAGCACTGTCCAAACATTCCTGCTGTTTGCATTCACCTTTTTCACTGATTCCAGAAACACGCAGGAATCATGAACGACTCATGTCCTCCACAGCTATGTCACTTAAAGCATAGCTAACAGAGAAATGGATGATGGTGTTTCTGCTTTACAGCTGGTTTATAAAGCACCAGATTCTCATCACAAAGTTCTAAACATCAACAGAAACAGCAACAGCTGTTTGGAGCATGGAGCACCTCCAGCAGGACTATGAGAGTGATGTAGCGACCTGTATTGTTCAGAATACAAGACAAATAGAAAACACGCCTAAAAATAAGATGACCCTCAACCCTGAATATTAGACGACCTGAATATTAGACGACCTGAATATTAGACGACCTGAATATTAGACGACCTGAATATTAGACGACCTGAATATTAGACGACCCTGAATATCAGACGACCTGAATATTAGACGACCTGAATATTAGACGACCTGAATATCAGACGACCTGAATATTAGACGACCCTGAATATTAGACGACCCTGAATATCAGACGACCCTGAATATTAGACGACCTGAATATTAGACGACCTGAATATTAGACGACCTGAATATTAGACGACCCTGAATATCAGACGACGCTGAATATCAGACGACCCTGAATATTAGACGACCTGAATATTAGACGACCTGAATATTAGACGACCTGAATATTAGACGACC
>SSNR01001389.1:2178-19429 GCA_006937965.1 Callopanchax toddi
GTGAAGCAGCCACCAGATCCTCCAGCTACCACTAGCAGGCAATGTAGGTGAAGTATCTTGCCCAAGGACACAACGACATAGTGACCCAGCCAGAGTGAGGTTAAAACCACTGTGATGACAGGATGACATTAGGAGGTCTCAGGTCACAAACCAGGGTTTGTCAACAGTTGGACAAATAAAGCTGCTTGGTAGTGCAGTTGATAGCACTGTTGCCGCGCAGCAAGGAGGTTGCAGGTCTGATTCCCAGCTGCAACCTCTCTGCAGAGTTAGCACGTTCTCTTCATGCATGTGTGTGTTTCCTCCGGGTACTCTGTTACCTACCTCAGAACAAAAACGTGCATGTTAGGTTCATCTGCAACTCTAAATTGTCCCCAGGTGTGAATGAGTGTGTGAATGTTTGTATGTTTCATTTGTCTCTTTGTGGTTAAGAAAATGAATGAATAAATGAGAAAATGAGAAAAATAAGTAGATGACTTTACATCCCACCCTGTACCAGCTAGTCTGCCCTCAGCCTGCTGGTCATTAGGATGAATTGTGTGTTGAACCAGGATGGTCTACCAGCTTACCCTGAAATGCTGCAGTTGGTAGGAACCCATGCAGGTGGACAGCTCATATCTCCTCACTCAGACCAGCATCAGCTCAGAGCACAGTCCCAACAGGATTGTCCTCAGAAACTGTAAAGATGCTGCTGACTCACTCATCATCTCAGTCCAGAAAATCCCCTGGGTCTCTAAAAAGATGTTCTCTTTGCATGACACCATTTGTAAAATCTTCTAATAGACTAAAGCTGTTTGTTGTTACAGGTGTTTTCTGCTCCACTTTGTTTATGCTTTAATATCCACTCGTGTAACTGTAACATGTCGATGTAATGATTGATCATCATGTGTCTGTAGATTATCAGTTTGTCCACTAGGTGTCGCCAATGATCCAGAAACTAGAAACGTGTTTGCACCAGACATGAAGTTGGCGTGGGACTGAACACATTTCAGTTTATGACTGATACATCTGGAAGGTTGTGTGTCAAAGGGCGTATACCCTAACCCTAACCCTTTGAAAACGATCCCCAGGATTTTCTATAAACTGATATTTCCTGCTAGGGTTTCACCTCATTCACATTCAGACAGAACAGAGAGAAAACGTTTAGCTGAATGTTTAGAGACATTGATGATTTCAAGTCTATTTTATCTTAAAGAAATGGTCAGTATTTATTATTAAGATATGATAAACATAAATTATCATTGCTCCAAAACAAATCATAAACAAAGACTTTCTTTTTGTTGTGCTGGTTGTTTGTATTGTCTTGGTTGTCCATTAATATAGATTAAATAATGTTAACTCATTTCAAGTGTTTTACTTTGTACCAGAGTGAAGGCAGCAGATGAAAGTCTGGAAAAGGAAAGAAAAGTAAGTCAAGCAGCTCATTCTGATCATATTTTTACTTTGGAGAGCTAATAACACATACACACGTATATTTCCCTTTTTTAAAATTGGAACCTTCATTAAATTCATAGATTAGTTAAATATAACAACTGACTGGATCTTTGGATTGAATATTCTTTAAAAGTTAGATTGAACATTAAAGATAGAAGTGTTTTGTTTGTCGTTTCAGTTTTTTTCTGTGTGTTATGAATTGTTTCATTAATGGAGTTTAACAATATCACCTGTCTTTCACAATATAATGATAGAATAAATAGAGAAGAGGAAAAGAGGAGACATTTGACAAAATAATACAAAGACAGTAACAACTGTTTTTATCATCTGAGAAATATTTCCAAACTGAGAAAGTTGGTGTCAAAACCTGAACTGGAAATGGTTCTTCATGCTTTTATCTCCTCCCGTCTAGATTACTGTAACACACTTTTCACATGTTTGAACCAAAAAGCCCTTTATGGCCTTCAGCTGGTCCAGAACTCTGCAGCGAGGCTCCTCCCTGGAGCAAACAGAAAAGATCACATCACTCCTATTCTGAGGTCTCTGCACTGGTTACCTGTTAAATGTAGAGTTCATTTTAAAATCCTGACTCTAACTTTCAGGGCCCTACATGGTCAAGCTCCTCTTTATGTTACTGAACTGATAAAGCCGTACGCTCCAACACAAGTCCTCAGGTCCACAGACCAGAATCTCCTAACAGTTCCAAGGACCAGATTTAAAAGTCGAGGTGATCGCTCCTTCCAGTCTGTTGCACCGCGACTTTGGAATGACCTTCCTTTAGTTTCACGCTGTATAGACAGTCTGGACTCCTTTAAAAAGCAGCTGAAGACCCAATTATTTAAAACTGCTTTTAAATAACTATTTTGTGTTCTCTTGTTGTTGTTTAATGATTTTGATTTGTAATGATATTTTGTTTGTTTTATTAATTTTATTTGTTTTATCATGTTTGATTCTGTTTTCTGTGAAGCACTTTGTGATTTTTTCTGTGAAAGCTGCTATATAAATAAACTTTACTTTACTTTACTAAAATCTTACTTTCTCTTCTTACTGATTGTCTGTTGCAGGTTAATCAGGTTGTGATTTTGAAGGAAACCGCGAGTAAGAAAAGAATCAACATTCTGCAGGAGGACAATGATTTCCTGAATGAGATCTACAAAAAGGTCCTCTCTTCATTTTTCTTTGCCCTATTGCTAGTGTGATGTTCTTATTTTACGATAAATCTGATGACCATATAACTATTATTTATCACATATGAACCCAGATGCATGGTTGTTTACAACATAGAAAAAAGAAAGGTGTGTGTTGAGCAGAAGTCTCCCTGCAGGGAGAAAGCACGCAGCATGCATCCAGTTAATCAGGATTAAAATCAAGACCCTTTTTGATTTTTAACTAAAATGTGGAGAAGGGCAGTGACTCTGATGAAGGCTTTACCAGTGCAAAAACTCATCAGCAGCTCCAGTATCATTTTGATTTTAGAAGTTCCTTAAGGCAGAGGCGCTGAAACTCCTTTTTAGTTGAAAAAAATATTTATTATAATTTTTTTTCTTCTCCTCAAAAATAATTTGTAATAAACAGAACAAAATATGTTTGTAAAAAGAAAAAGTACCCATTTCTGTTTGTAGATATGAGACATAAAAAATCTCCATAAAAGCATCAGATTTCCTGGATCTGATTGGTCGATTGTTTTCTAGTTTCTATAAACAAAAGCTTCCTTCACTGCCAGCAACAAGAACAGGATCTGGGTCTTTCTTCGCTAACGCTGCTGGATTTAATCATGTTTTATGAACGGAACCCACAAGTCAATTGAACAAAGTAACAAGTCCAGATCATTTCAGGTCCAGGTTCAGGAGAACTGACTGCAGGAAATGTAATTCAGTTGTAATACAATTAGATTCATTATAATATGCCCCTTAGTCAAATTGCCCAATATAAAGGTCTCACTCTGTGCTCATGTGACAGACATTAAAGCCACATTGTGGATTTTTTCAGTAAGAGAGCAGTTTTTGAATCCAACGTCCCAACGGCTCCTCCTCCCAAACACATTGACACGCGTGTGCGGTCGCGTGCACACAGCATATTGTTTCGGGCTGTAAGCTGGACATAAACTGAAACTCCTGTTCAACAACTATGTTTACATTGTAGGGTTTAATCACTTACAGTTCACAAATGATATTCTCACAAAGTAAGAGGCTGCCCTCTCTGTCCCTGCTGTGTTTGATTCATGGCTTTAGAACGGCAGCTGTAGTTCTGAAGCTACAGGAACCGGAAATAAGAAAACGCTCGGTCCAGAATGAGTCCTCCACCAACATAAACGTGCAACAAGCCTTGCCATTCTGTTAGGATAAATGTTAAAGGGATACTCCACCGGGAAGTTATTTTTTGTCTATTGCCATATTCCACAGAGTTAGATAAGTGGGCAAAAACTATTTGTAAACAGCCCCGCTGTTTTCCTGATCCGACAGGCGGATATTTGCCTCCGGCGATACTCCTTTAGCATTAGCTTAGCGTAAAACACTGTAAGTGAATGGTACCTAATAGCATGCTAAAAATTTGAATTTTATTGGCTGAAAATGCTTGGCAGCCAGAAAAAATGCAAAGGGGTCTACAGAAGGAAGAGGGTCTTCATCAGAATGACATATGTTGTGGAACTCTACCCATAGATCATAGTTTAGACCTGAAATATAAAACATTTAGAAAACTTTCATACATAGAAAAATACTGCATATAGGGCCTTTAAAGGGTCTGGAGAAGCTGTGGTGAACATTATGTTGCTGCTACATTGTTCAGCCTCTGGACTCTACAGATAAGAGAACATTAACATTACTTTTAAAATCACAGAGAGCTGTATCCTCATTGTCCTCCTGCAGGCGATCCATGAGCTGCAACAACAGATAAATAACTCTGAAGTCCACATAAACAAGTACACGTCTGGCCTCATGTTGGAGTTACAGAGCCTCAAGAAGGAGTACGAGAAGGCTACTGCCCTGGAAGTACAGCGGTACAAGAACGAGGTCAGAGGTCATGTTTATTGTACTGATCTGAAAAATCAACACAAGATCATTTATAAAGGAATATCTCTATATATGATTATCAGTCCAGATATTAAATTAGTTAGGTCAGTGTGGATCAGAGTTGTGTTTATCTTACATTAATCATGTCATTATTAAATAGTGATGTTTGAACACACTGGAGTAAAGCTACATGCTCAAGAACAACCAGTCAAAATCCAGACTGCTAGAAGTGTTCAAATACTAGTACACACCTCTGAATTAATTTGATTTCTTTACCTGCTTGTTCCTGTGCAGGGTGTGTGCTGGAGATGGGCATCAACTAATGAATGAATGAAGAAAATATTATGTAACCATAGTCACTTTATGGGTTGAGTTCAATGTCAATATTATCATCTTCAGGGTAAAATGATCTGCTGGGGCTGACTGAGTTGTGTCTTTACTTTTTCTAAAACTAGATGTGACATCGAAATAAAAAAATGTAAAAAAAACCTACAACTGAGTAACCTCTACCCCCCCCCCCAACACACAAAACAAAACAAAAATACACCAATAAAAATTCATATAAATATTTTACAAAACCAGATTTCACACAGTCCTTGTGGCATCTCTCTCTGGACTCCTGAGCTCTAATCTGGTCTCATCTCATCTTTCTGAAACACCCAGAATAAGATCCTGAAGGACAGGATAAACATGATGAAGGACCAGAAGAAACTGATCATACAGACCAGCTCCACATATGACGCCATCATCAAAGAGCTGAATCTAAAAATCTCCAGCCAGAAGGAGATAATACAGTTCTTTGAGAGTACAAACTATAACCTGCACAAGATTGACGTGGATCAGGAAATCAACACCTACAGGATGCTGCTGAAGAAGGGATTTAAGAGGTAAACTTTTAGATGTTTAAGTATTTCAATCTTTTCCAACTTCTGCCTAAAATGACTGCTGTACCGATGTTAACAAATATTAGTGTTTAATATAATGTTCTGACTCCCATTTAGGAGTGAGTTGTTGTTAAACAGTGTTATTTCTAAGCTTCACCTGTCAGAATAAAATAGAACAATGCATACGTTGCATTTAAAATGCTCAAAGAAAAACAAATCCCTGAAGATCAAAACACACCATTTATTTTAAATGAATGCCTTTATAAAAACTAACTAAATAAAAATAAACAAAATGTTTTATGTAGTATCTAGTTAAAGCTCCTATGTGCAGTATTTCAGCAAGTGAGCATGTTTTTAAACCAAAGTATCACGGCCCCTCCCAAAACATTCATTCCCCCGCCCTCCCGGTTTCTATAGCCCCACCTTCCAGTCGCTATTGGGACATGGAACATCACCTCTCTGGCAGGGAAGGAGCTGGAGCTTGTGGAAGAGGTTGAGCAGTACCGGCTAAATGTAGTCGGGCTAACCTCAACACATAGCGTTGGCTCTGGAACCCGAGTCCTGGAGAGGGGTTGGACACTCTACTTTGATGGGGTTGATTCGGGTGAGAGGCGGAGGGCTGGGGGGCATTTTGTTAGCCCCAAATCTCTCTGCCTGTTTGTTGGGGTTTTCTACGGTAGATGAGATGGTAGCTTCCTTGCACCTTCAGGTTGGGGAACAGGTCCTGACTGTTCTTTGTGTATACAGTATGCACCAAATAGCAGTTCAGAGTACCCACCCTTTTTGGAGTCCCTGGGACGAGTGCTGGATGGCGCTCTGACTGGGGACTTCATTGTCCTGCTGGGGGACTTCAATGCTCATGTGGGCAATGACAGCATGAACTGGAGGGGCGTGATTGGGAGGCCCGCCCAATCTGAACTTGAGTGGTGTTCTGTTATTGGACTTCTGTGCAAGTCACAGTCTGGCCATAACAAACACCATGTTCAAACATAACTTAAGGATGTCCATCGGTACACCTGGTACCAGGGTAGCCTAGGTTACAGGTCAATGACAGACTTTGTAGTTGTATCATCTGACCTGCAGCCATATGTTTTGGACACTTGGGTGAAAAGAGGAGTGAAGCTGTCAACTGATCACCACCTGGTGGTGAGCTGGATCAGATGGCAGGGGAAGATGCCGCACAGACCTGGTAGACCCAAATGCATAGTGAGGGTCTGCTGGGAACGCCTGGCAGAAGAGCCTGTCAAGATGGTCTTCAACTCACACCTTCAGCAGAGCTTTGACCTCCAAAGAGGTTCTGGCAAACCGTCCGGTGCCTCAGGGGAGGAAGGCAGCAACTTGCTCATATTGTTTACGGTGGTGATGGGGAGCTGCTTACGTCAACTGGGGTTATAGTTGGACGGTGGAAGGAATACTTTGAGGAGATCCTTAATCTCATCGACGTGCATTCTGATGAGGAACCAGAGCTGAGAACCAACCAACCAATCCACATGTGTTTTGTGGATTTGGAGAAGGCTTATGACCGTGTCCCCAGGGACACCCTGTGGGGGGCGCTCCAGGAGTACGGGGTGGATGGTCTTTTGTAAAGGGCCATTCAGTCCCTGTACCAGAGGAGTGTGAGTTTGGTCCGCATAGCCGGCAGTAAGTCGGACCTGTTCCCAGTGAGGGTTGGACTCCGCCAGGGCTGCCCTTTGTCACCGGTCCTGTTCATAACCTTTATGGACAGGATTTCTAGGTGCAGCCGTGGTATGGAGGGGGTGGAGTTTGGTGGCAGGAGAATCTCATCTTTGCTTTTTGTGGATGACGTGGTCCTCCTAGCTTCATCAGGCTCTGACCTACAGCTCTCAATGGGGAGGTTTGCAGCTGAGTGTGAAGCTGCTGGGATGAGGATCAGCACCTCCAAGTCTGAGACCATGGTTCTTGACCGGAAAAGGGTGGCTTGCCAACTCCGGGTCGGGAGAGAGGTCCTACCACAGCTGGAGGAGTAGTGATGGGAATTGATAAGATTTTTACGATTCCGATTCCATTTTCAATTCTGTATAACGATTCAATTCTTCATCGATTCTCTTATCGATTCTCATTTGGAAAAAAAAAGAGAACAAACAGCTCTATTAGCTTAAAGCTGGTTTATATCTTATCTTTGAGTAAGATACAAGTTTAGAAGTAAGATGACCTTATACATCCAACAGTAAGGTCTTAAGAAAACCAGAGCCTAGGGCCACAGGGTGCCCAGAAAAATAAGTTTCTAAGTATAAAATAATAATAAAATATTATTTTGTAGAAATAACATAACAAAATAAAACATAAATTATTCTGTGCAATTCCACAAGAATGTCCAGTAACATTTCAACTCTCTTTTTAAAAAGGATATGAGCTGAACACACAAAATTACGTCGGCCAGCAACAAATACAACTCAAGTCAAGTTCAATGGAACTGTGCATTGTGCAATTTTGCAACCATCAACTATGGAAAATTAACAATTCTTCTCCAGAAAAATGAGCATTTCTGCCTTTTCAGGAAGGATATGTGATCTTTTTGGACTTATTGTGCTGTGGAGAACACCCTCTCAGACGGGTGGAGGATGCCTGCACACACAGAAAGCTTTCAGCCAGTCCTGACAACAGGGGTAGAGTGTCTCTCTTGCTCCACCACCATAAGGTGGTGTTATCCTTGCAGGGAATGGGGCCCTGCGGTAGACTGCAGCGAGTGCTGCTAGCATCTGAGCCAAATCATAAAACTCTAATTCAACTAAAATAGAGCACACAATGGCCGAACAAAAGATTGAGAGAAAGAAACAGAATCACTCTTTTGAGTTTTTTGGATTTTAAAATCTAACCACTTTGTGTTTTTGCAGGATTACCAGGAATCCACCAGCCTTCCTGGGAGAAGATTTTCCAGGTATGAACTTTCCTTTCATAAAGAAACAGACTCCTTTTTAACATGCAGGCTTTAAAATAGTTTCCTGTTGATCAAAACATACATTTACAAGTTTATTTTTTTGCTAAGTTGTTTCAAGCTGATGAAGATTCTGTAAATTAAACTGAACTGATGGTGATTTTAATCCTAATGTTTCTGATTGTGTTGGATTAGATCTAAAACATGAAGAAGAAAAAGTATTCTGCCTGCATTAAAGAGAAGAAACTGGTAATGCTTTTAGTTGTAAGTGAATAATTGAAGTTGCAATTTGTTTTTAACACTGTTTAAAAGCATCTACATTCAGGTGAACTGGTCTCACTAAAAGTGTTGAAATGTTTAGATAGATAGTCTGTTGATGTTTTGTTTGATTGTTTTATTGAGGCATTCTAGAAGAGTTTGAACCCTTTTTATTATTGGCATTTTATGATGTGATTTTTAAAAAACTTTTATGATAGCATTTTATGATTTATTGATTTTTAGATTCTAAACTGAGTGATTTTTATTTTACTGTCTTTCTTTGTATGTGTATCTGTGATTGTGTCTGGAAACATTGTCTTGCTGCTGATCTTGGACAGGACACTCTTGAAAAAGAAATTATGAATCTCAATGAGGAAATTCCTGATTGATTGATTGAATAATTAACAGTGTCCACCTTTAGTGATGTGAGTTAACTCCTTCCAGCTCACCTTTAAGGGTCTTTTGTCTCCCAAACAGCGCTTTAATACTGATGGTGTGCACAAACCAACATTTCCTGATTCTTTATTTCCAAACCAACAGCTACAGACTTTAAAATAGATCAAAACTGTGTTGATGTTCCCACTGCACCAGCAGACAAACCGCCTTAATTAGTTAATGGTATAGCATGGTGTTTAGCCCCAGTTACTAGTTGCATTTATAAAAAGATAAAAGAATCCACAGCTCTCAATGCTGAGTTGTGCTAGTAAGTAAAGCATCACATTAAATTCCTCTCCTCTCCATTGCAGGAAGAAGAAATCCAAATGCCAGCCTGAAACAATCCTCCATCTAATAATCTACAGAGGACAAGAAGAGACGAATACATCACAGCTGCATGGAAACAAAGATTAAAATTAATGATTAAAAAAATAATCTCTTTCCCCATCTGGCAGGAAAACAGATTTATATAAATACATAAATGTAACTGAATAATAAAGACTTTAAACTCTTCATCATGACTCGTATTGATTTTGCTGGAAGATTAAACAATAAATATAAAGCAGAAACATACAGAAATCTAAATGACTTAATGAAACCAGTTAAACTGAAAACCAACAGTATACAGGAGGTAACCTTAACAAGTTCAATTTACTGTAGCAGAGATAGCAAAGGTACTTATATTCTTTACTTAAAGGGACGTGAGGGAGCTTTGAAAAACAAACCTCATGAGCGCTGCGCCTGGCGCTGCGAATAACTGCAGCCTTTAACGGGAGCGCGCACAAACTTCTCACTAGTTCATAAGGGTTCAACCAAAGGCAGCCGGAGGCGAGTCCATAAATAAAAATAAATTTTATTAATACAAAAGGAAATATAGTAAAACAATGCCCCGCGACGCACACACACACGATCAGACTGAGGGAGTCGATCTAACAGTGCTAATTTCGCTAGCTGCTATTTTCCAGTCCTTCCCAGCTGCCTGTATGCTAAAAGCTTTAATCAGCCAGTGTTCTCCGACACCCGGAGGAGAATTTGAGAAATGTAGCATGATAGAATCATGCCCTGCCGCATATATCACCTTAGATTTCTCAAATTCACATCACGGAGTGGAGCTCCGTAGCACCCGGAGGTCCGTGCGCAGCAGAGCCGCCTTAGATGCACTGTAAGCGGACTGAGGTCCAGGAAAAGGTTGGGGATTTGCGGCCTACAGTGCCGAGACCATAAACATCGACAGATTGCTGTGCGGTCGCCTATAACAGCACCTTTAGCTCTGTGAAACCCTTATAATCCATCAGAGAGGTTTTCAGCTCCATAAACGCTGCCAAATAACACCAGTTTTATGAGTAAAACCACTGGTTTAGATAAGGAAGTCCGCCATTGACTAGCAACACACACAAAGGTGCAATACTGACACCTACTGGATATACATTTATTATTACTTTTTTAACCCGAGAGCACGCAGAAGCGTCAGTTGACGTCACATCCGTAGGACAGCGCGGGAAATTCGGACCCCGAATTGCAGAACATTTTACAGCTCACAGCCTGTTCAAGATAATGGAATGATACATGGGTGGCCTCATTCTTTTTGACTTAAAATGCTTCATCACTTATTAACCTAAATAAACTGAACATGCAATTATTACTTTTCTTCAAAAGCTCCCTCATGTCCCTTTAAGTAGAAGTACAGATACCGGTGTAAGAAAAGATTCTGGTAATAGTAAAAATACCAATTTAGCTCCTTTACTTAAGTAAAGGTTAAAAAGTACAGGTTCTAAAATGTACTTAGGTATAAAAGGACCTTCTATGACACAAAAATAACTTTTCAAAACTAAATAACAAAAAATATTCTCGGCACACAAAATAGGTTAGTTGTCCTCATTTGCTCACAAGCTGCAATGTGCTGAAGATTTCAAAAATTACTGACTTGGTTTTAATTTGTTGCAAACCAAATTTAAGGCAAGCAGTGTTGGGCAAGTTGCTTTAAAATTGTAATACCTTTTATATTGCTAGCATTAAATATGTAATATGTGTAAACCAAAACGTGCCAGTCAGGTCACGGGATACGTGCCCGGCCTGTCCAAGGTCATTTAAATGAAGAAACTTGTTAGCGTCTTTTTCCCAACAAGAGTTTATTTGTAATTCAAAATAAAACGACTATTTTTGATCCAGACTCTGTTTTTATTAGTGAAATCTTAAATCCAATTGGACATTTCACTTCACCTGAACTGCTAGCCAGGTGATTTTAATAAAGATGGCTATCTCAAGATGAGACCAGTCAAAGGCCAGTGGCATGATCACCCATGTCAGCAGCCAGGGTGATTATTCCTGAGGGTCTGAGACTCACAGGCTTGCAGCCACCGCTCTGACTCTGCGTGGTCTCCTGACCCCCTCTGGGTGGCGCTCCTGGAGATTTCCCAGGTCCCCCTTCTCCTGTCCTGTTTTAATTTTTTGTTCTCCTGGTGGTGTCTAGGAGCTGCCCTTGCGGGTGTGGGGGGTGTATGATCATGATCCCTTCCTCCGTTTTTGCCTCTGTTTTAAACCCATCTTCTTTTTCTCCTCCTTCTCTCCCATGCTAATCCTCCACAGATGTTGTTTATTTCAGGTCCACCTAATTTCCCTGATTACCTTCCCTTGTCAGTTCCTTCACTCCTTGCCAGATCCTCCTGTTTTTCTACCTGTGTTCAGTCCATGTAAGTCCTGTTATGTCATGGTTCATCAAATTATTAAACATTTTGAGTTCACCTGCCTCCTGCTGCTGCTTCAGCTGCATCTTGGGTCCTACAAAAACACCACAAATGTGACCATCTTGCTGAGCAGCCCTGCACAATACCACAAAACATAGTTCTGAGTGCTCTGATTTTTTTTTATTTGATACAACTTCCCTCCATCTGTGCATGAATATATTTTAATTGTAGTCATGAAGCAACTCATTCCATCATTACACCTGTTCCAGTCTCAGCATCCACTGACCAGATGGCGTTGTAGTGTTTTTCTAGTTCACTTTTTGGCATCTATAAATATGCTGTATCGTTGGTTTGTATGGAGCTCCAAACAGAAAGACAAGTGCATCTTGAGAAACAATTTACATGTAAAATGTTTTCAGTTTTTTAAAAACATCTCCAGCATTTTGTCACTAAATTAGTGGTATATGTGCAGTCCCAGAGGATGTGTGAGTGGTCTCCTAGTTTCACACATTTTCTCTGAAATTAATTCTTAAACGTCCATTCATATAAGAAGAGATTTTTTTTTGGTAAGAAGTGATAACAAACGGTGTTTACACATATACCAGAGATGGCAAAAGTACTCATATTCTTTACTTAAGTAGAAATACAGAAATCTATGTAAAATAGACTCATGGTAAAAGTATCAGGAGCAGCTGCAAGTTTTGGTCTCAGCACTAAATCTGTCATTAACAGAAATCAGACTTTTAGACTCTGGAATACAAAACCAAAGGATGGTTTTATGATGTCACCAAATGCATCACCTTTGTAATTCTTCCATTAAAAGAACATCAATGTTGCACGTCAGTTATTGTATGAAGAACCTGATTTATACTCCTGCTAAGTGTGAGCTAATCACATAAAGTCATGTGACCTGATAATTAATTTCATTTTGTTGTAATTTATGATGTATCCTATAATAATGAAGGCATTACATCATCATTAATCATGCACCAGTCTTTCTTTTTTGCAGAAATAAATGTGACTTCCACTTGTCTTTGTAGGACAAACAATTATCCAGTATTTTATGAATAATTCCAATTAAATTAATTCCATGTTATTTTCAAGAAGCATTAAACACATTTGAACTCTTACCAGGATTTAGGATATTGTCTGTAGGGGGAAATTCCTACAATGTTAATTATAAAATATATATTATTAGGATTATTAACAACAATAGTGATATTATTATTAATAATGCTAATAATAAACCTCGGGGCACCACCCAGGTTTTAGGATAACCTGAGAAACCTTTCTGTTGTGTTAAATCAGTCGGACAAGTCTGAATGAGTGAATTCTTGATTTATGAAGTTTAACACCATTCAATTCAAAACATCACAACTACGTATTACTAAGAGGGTATATTTATTAACAACCAGTCAAATCAACAGTTTGCAACCTTGTCAAATAACAGAATCATGCATGAACACAGGTGACTTTAACCATCTTGATAATTATGACAGTGAGAGTAATTAACTGGAAGTTTAAGTGAAATATTGAATACACAAATAGTTAAAATATTAAGATATGAGAATGGAGCTTGCAGAGTGAGATATATGAGTAAAAAGGGGGTTATTTCGACTGCTGTAATTTGGAAGAGGAGAAGTGATTTAAAATTTAGGCTAAGGTTTAGGGAAAGTGTTGGGGTTTAATATAGCTCAGATATCAAATGATGCATCATTCTTAATGTCACAGCCACATGAAAGTTCACGTAAGACCAACCTTCAGTGCCGAATGGATACGAAGCTGTCGGCCCAACGGTGAATGAGGTTCCGACGGACGGACAGGGTTTTTCCTGCGAGTCCCTCGAGTTGTCGACCCGATGGGTTCGAAGTCAAGTTGACGTCAGCCTTCCGCTCCGGAGGTCACTGATGTCGTCGGGAACAATTGGTGTGGCTGCTCGGTTTGGGAGTTGGGGTTTCGACCAGCGGAACCAGAACTCTTTAGGAAACTGAACTATTTTAACCCCAAAGGCAGATGGAGTTGGATTTCCTAATTCAACGTCTAAACTGATTTGAGTAACGTCGCAAAAATAAACTGTAAAAATGAAGAAACTGAGTTTCTTTAGAGGTACTGCAAGATTAAAATAAAACGCCGCACTAAAAAAAAAGTTTTTGCTGAGGCCTGATGCTGATCAGGGGAGGAAGAAGAGTTTGTGCAGGAGGTCAGCAAAGGTCCAAGCCGCTGATTCTGAAACGACTAAAAACTAGAAAACTAGAAAAAACTCTAAAACAAACTCGAAGAAACTAAACTGAACTGAAACTAAAACTGGAACTAGAACAGAACCGAAACTAAAATAGAACTGAACTCGAACTCGAACTGGGTCAGGACTCCTGACAGGGGGTTTTATCCTAAAGGGGTGTCCTTTTAGGATGACCAATAACATCTTCTTAACTAATTTTGGGGAGTCCTGTAGGTGTGAATAATTCTCTTAAGAGGAGGTTCTAATNAACAAATTCAGTTCTAATTCAGATCCTTATGAGACAAATTCAGAGTCATGGAACCACGTTTAGTCACTTTGAGCCTCCTGGTGTTAAGGTGGACATGAAAAATAACAGAAAAATAAAGATATAAAATAAAAGCTTCTCAAAAACATAAAAAAAGTGATGAGTTCCTTTTGGACTAAGAATCCATTAACCTTTTAACTGTTATGGTTTCCTTCTGTAAAACATATCTTCTCAGTATCAGGCCTCAACAAACCACTTTAGCTACGTTATCTTTTATCTAAAAACAAGACAATATCTTAAAAAACCCAATCTATCATTTTTCGCTCTCATCAAATTCTGTGACCCTTCTGGAGTCACAAAATTCAGAGGGTAATAATGCATGCTTCACCTGTAGGTGTTTTATCAGATTTTATGGACAGTTCTTGAAGCCAGAAACACAGCACATTCACCGTGAATCATTCTCAGAGCCAACAACGTTGAAGAGATCTCGTAAACGATGCCACGGAGGAGGAATGTCTTGTTCTTCTGAATTGGTTCGGTCATCATTTTCAGCACAATCCAGTCCACTGTGTCCATCCATGTTGCTGTTAGTGTTTTTCTCTGAGTCACAGAGCGTGATCCTCCTGAACGCCAGTTTTGGAGTTAGTTTCCTCATAATAAACACTTGAATTTAGAAACTGGATTTTGTGTCTCCTTGTGTTATGTTTGTCTAATATTGAGGTCAGTTGGATCTGAAACATTTAAGTGTTGCAAACACAAAAAATAGAAAATCAGGAAGGAGTCAAAACACTTGTTCACACCACTGTAAATAAAAGGTAAATGATTGGAAACATTTTAAAATGTTTATTGTTTATTTATTTATCTCTTGTACATGAAATTAGTCAGTTGATCCTAGACAATCCCTGTTTATTCCTGTGCTGCTATAATCCTCTTAATAAATTACACTTCACTTTGGAGTACTTGGTAATGTAACTGGAAATATACAACAAAACTACCATTTAATCACCACTAGTTACTTTCAATTCAACAACAAAATACTCAGTAAGTTCCAACATAATACTGGGTCATTATTGGTATGCAGAAGTTAGAAAGAAAATATAAACCCTGACTGTTTCCTTGTAACTCAGCCAAGAATCCAACAGGTGTGACTGGTTGGGTTGGTCTGGGGATCAAAGAGTCAACTATTTCTTCAAAATGGTTCCACAATTTACAAAAAAATGTGCATGTGTGCTACTTTAAAATCTCTCATGTCATGATGAGATGTAGACTCAAGGCAGAGGCTCAGTGGAAAAAAAGAGCTTTAATGGTGAAATCAAAAGACTGACATGGCAACAAAAAGGCTAACAAGCAACTGAAGCAATTGCACAAATATTTTTCCTTTTATCAGATGTTTTCTAACTAATTTGGTCCTTACCCAGTGCAAAAACAGCTGATCAGATCTCTCCTGGACAGAAATAGAGAGATTGTGTCTACACTGCTCAAAAATACAAGAGAATACATTTTAAAGCTGCACTCGTTCATTTGGTAAACAATGTAGCTTTAAACTTTTTTTAATGCCTCTTAACAAAACCCAATCAATAAAGTGGTTGTCCCGCAGTTCTCTAAAAACTTCAGCCAATCCTATCGTTCGGACCGAACAGACAATCCGGCTGTCTGTCTGCCGCACTTCCTCACTGCTTGGATCCGCCATTAATCCGCCCGGGCACATTTTGCAGCTGAACATCCCGGAAGTGAGAGGAGGACAGAATTAGCTGGCTGTTAGCACTTTCATTTTAGGAAAAAATACCAGTCCGAAAAAGAAAAACACCTTTTCAGCTAGCAGAAAACTAAAAACGTTTGGAGGTGAAAAGAGTAAAAAGCTGGGGGGACGTTTCTACTAGGGATGTGAATCCCCACCACTGAGGCCGATTCAATTCGTATCTCAATACGCTCCCAGCGATTCGATACATTGACGATACAGTGAACCTCTGCCGATACGATTCGATGCGATTCATCCTTGCTGGCGATTCGATGTGATTCGATGCGATTCGATGCGATTCGCGGTGCGATTTGAAACGATTCAACACATCACAGAAAATTTTCAAGTCCACGTCTGTTTTTTAAAAAATCATCATAATTACTTCTCTCTCTCTCTTTCTCTGTGAAAGATTTATTTGATACTTTATTGTTTTGGATAAATCAATAAATTCTACTTTAAAAATGCACTTTATTATGGATCAGACAAGAGGATTGTTTTATTCCTAATAAATATTAAATCATCAACAAAAATGTTACATTTGTTGTTAGTCTCAACTGTTACTGAATTTACCTTAGGATTTTACCCAAGGGATCAATAAAGTAAATCTCTATACTTTTTTAACAATTAATTAATATAGCCAATTTAAAAGAATAGGCCTCTTAAGAATAAATAATAAAAGATGTGAACCATTAACAAAACTCTTTCCTCAGATCCTCCTTTAATTAATAGTGTTTTCTGTCTGTAATTTGACTAAACCACTTGTTAAACCTCCTCTAATCAACATTTCCAGCACTAACTCTGTGCAGTGTGTAAATAACTCCAACATAGTGTCTCTAATCCTGGCTGACAGATTCTAGTGGCTAACAGCAGAAACCATTCAGATTCTCTGACGTTGATCATCTCCTCCTCACCTGTTCTACCAGGTTTTCTAACTGCGCCTGCGCGCCACCTGGCTTCCGTAGTTTTACTGGTGGTGCGTTCATCAAAATGAGGACAAAACAGATAAACTATAAACTGATCAACCGGTTGAACGCGGAGTCGTTGCTGTTAAATAGCGGGACAGTTCTCCCCACGCCCCTCCGGGGAACGAGTTACAAGGACAGCAGCTGAGCCACGAAACCTCCGTTAAACGTCACATGAACGAGCGCTGACTCGGTGGTGGACACACACACACACACACGCGCGCACACACACACACACAGCGTTTGCAGCACCTGCAGCTCGCCCCACAACCCACGTGGAGCTGCTCAGTATAAAAGTAGCTCGTGAGGAAAAAGGCTGGACACCCTGAACTAATCGATGTAACCATCGTTTTCACCGATGGGAGACAAGAGAGAGCGATACGTTGCGCATTTAGCAGTCAGCTGAGCCGATGCTCGCTGAAGCTACGGTGCAGTCAGATTTTACACGTCATGATCGGACCACCGGTTC
>SSNR01001392.1:5517-15981 GCA_006937965.1 Callopanchax toddi
CAGCAGCAGCAGATCCACCTCCTCCTACATTTAACAGCATCTTCACACTCAGTAGATCCTCTGAAAAAGGAACATTTGTCCATTTTCAGTCCAGCCTCATCAGTCAGGTCATGTGACCTGTGACCAATGACAAGCTGTGAAACCACATGACTGCAGTCGTTCTTCTGACAGCAGCTCTCTGTAGGAGATGAGATGGTTGATCTCTGGTAGAAACAATAATCAGACGACTTCTCATCAAATACGACGCCTAAAACTTTGGTTTCATTCGTTCTTCTGATTTTCATCCATTCATCGTCAAAATGAGCTGGTTGTTCCCTCTGTGGTTAAACAGCATAAAGGTAGTTTGACATCGATTCAGAGAGCGTCTGCTTCTATCAAACCAGGATGAAGTTTGAACCAACTCTTCATTTATCACCTGATTAACTTCCTTAACGTCTGTCCCCGAATAAGAAAAGGAATCATCTGAAAACAAGATCCAGTCAAGCCTCCAGGACACGCTAACAAGGTCGTTGATGTTCAATCAAAACAACTGAGCTCCAAGAACTGAGCCCTGTGGAACTCCACATGTAATATCACGTACATTTAACTTGATCAATTTACACAAAGTGTTTTCTGTTGTCTAAGTCAGTGTTTTTCAACCACTGTTCCGCGGCACACTAGTGTGCCGTGGGAGATCTTCAGGTGTGCCGCGGGAAATTATTCATTTTCACCTATTGGTCTAAAAAAAAATTTTTTTTAAACTAAATTATTATCTACAAATAATATTCCATTGTCGCGCGTCTGTGCCAGTCATCACCAAATGGCAGACTCAGGTTCTGTTTGGAGTCAGACGCGCAGCAGATCCAGGACCTGGACCGGGTCCAGCAACAGCACCCGGCAGCGAGCCGGTGCTGGGGGGGAGACACGCGTCAGCCCCTGAGAAGCTCCCGCGGCCCGCAACACGCTCAGCATCTGGAACCCCTCCTCCCCCGAACTGGACCGCATCTAGTCTGTGGTTCGGACTTGGTCCTGCTGGGAGGGGCCGCCGCCAAGCGAGTCGTGGACCCACGGCAAAAACTTGGCAGAGTTTGGGCAGAACACCGGCCACGCTCCGCGTCAGCAGATCTGGGTCTCTGGTGAACTGACGGTCCAGACGTTTTTAAATTCATACTTTGATCTGATTGGTCCATTAAACCAGGAGATCAGCGGGTCCACTGACACTGGGCTGGACCAACATCGTTTTACTTTGATCCTCCGAGCATTCAGCAAAATAAATAAATAAGTCAACGTAAAAAAAAAAAAAAACCTCTTAGAAGTCAGCACAACAGTTTATTTTTGACGGTCTGAGCAGCCCGTTGGTTATTTTCTCCCATGTCTCCTCACTTTGGCTGAAGGATGGATGACGTTATCTGATCACCTCCAAACTCAGTGTGCACGCGCCTCTCAATAGCGTGAATATGGCAGCGCGCGCCGCTCAAGCTGCGTTTCTNCAACGACGAAGTGTACCTTGGCTCAAAAAAGGTTGAAAAACACTGGTCTAAGTAACTCTTCACCCACTGCAGTGCAACCCCTCTAATCCATAACAATCTAATTTACTAAGTAACCCTGAGTGATCCATAGCATCAAATACCTTGTAGATCCACAAAAATACTTTTAAATATTTTGGATGTCAACTGCAGTCACTATTTGGTCAGTTCATTCTAAAATTGCTGTTGAATGATTGTCTCTGAAGTCGTACTGACCACTATTCAAACATCAACTTGTCCACCGTGATACAAATACCTTTTCCTTCATCTTAGAGAACGGTGGGAGCGAGGATACTGGACCATAGCTAGAGAAGCTGTGCTGACCCCCACTCCTGAATAATGGGACCACCTCATTGCATCAGGGAAAACACCAGATGTAAGTGACGAGTTACAAATAGAAGTAACAACATGTTGTCTTATAGTTTAGAGCATCAACATATCCAGGTCCCCATTATCAGTCCGTCTTTAGTTTCCAACAACATTTATCACCTCTGTGTTTCAACCTGGTGAAAACCATTGTCACCATTAATGATATTATTCAGATCATCTTCAGTTTTAGTTGTATTACCTAACAAACTTTCACCACGTTTACAAAAAGTGACTCAAATACAATATTCAAATACATTTATTTTGAACATGCAGCACCACAGGTGAGTAAACCGACGACACAGAAATACAATAATAAACCAAAACAAGAACAATAGTGAAAAAAAACCCTAAGTCCAGATGTCCTTTCTACTTCCAACCACATGTTGAAAAGGGAGTGGGAAGAAGTCCATCCTTATAAACTCCCAGCCCTTTTCCACAATCAGATCATCACTTATTCAGCTTAATGCAACATTATTTCCATTACTCAACAAAATCACCTGTTTTTTTTTGTAGTGCAGCACCAAACAGTTAACAAACTTACACCATTAATATATATCAAAATCAAAATACATTTAGATTCAAACACTATTTTCATCCTTATACTTCCTGATAATTGTTTTTTTTTTATATTCCCTTTTGAATCGCTTCATGTTTGGACATTGCTTTAACTCCACTTTCAAGCTATTCCATATCTTCCCCTCCACACACAGAAACACTAAATCTCTTCCTGCTGGTTCGTGCCTGACTGATGGTAAAGTGACTAAAACCTCTCAAATGAAACCACCCACTCTTTCAGTAAACATGTTGAATGTGTCCTGGTAGTTGATTGGTTTTTGCCCTAAATAAAATCTGTGCTCTTTGATATTCCACCAGATCTCCACATTTTAAAGTTGTAAAACTAGTGAATGTGTGATCCCTGTAACCTGCTTTGTGAAGGATCCTAACGGCCTTTTTCTGAAGAATAACCAGTGATGTTAATGTAGATTTGTAGTTATTACCCAGATCTCTGCACAGTAACTTAAATATGGTCAAACCAGTAAAGAATCATCTAATACCAGTTTAGCTTTATTTAGCACTGAAATGCTTCTTGATATCTTAGAATGGAAGTATGAAATGTGTGATTTCCAGTTAAGTTTCTCGTCTATTGTCACTCCCAGAAACTTGTTTTCAGTAACCCTTTCAGTCTCTCCACCCTTTATTGGAACTGTGACATTTGTGTCCAAATCCCATTGTCTGAGTCTTGTTCAGGTTTAATGATGATTGGTTTTGATCTAACCAGCTCTTGGTTTGATTCATTTCAGTTGTCATTGTTTTAAAAAGTCATCCCCCAAACAAAAAATATTCCTATCATCAGCAAAAAGAAGGAGTTTTAATACTTTGGAAACCTGGCAGATGTCATTGATATAGAGAAGGAATCATTTTGGTCCCAACACTGACCCCTGTGGGACTCCACAAGCAATGTCCAGACATGAGGAGCAACAATCGTTGATCTTCACAAACTGTTGCCTGTTCTTTATGGAACTCGCCACCCAATTTAAAACAAGCCCCTGATGCCGTAATGTTCCAGTTTTAAACAATATTCCATGATCGATTGTATCCAATGCCTTTATTAAACCTATAAATATCCCTGTACCACAGTGTTTTTGGTCTATTGTATTTGTGATGTGTTCTATTGAGTCTAATAAAGCCAGAGATGTTGGTCTACCTGATCTGAATCCATACTGACTCTCTGCCACTACTTTTATTTATCATAAGTTTATTAGAACATGACAATCTGTTGAACAGAACCTCTAGCCAAAGTTTTAACTACATCTTTAAAAAATATGGAACTTAAAATCTGACATATCTGACAAATTAATAAATCAGGACAAAATGTGTCAAATGACAGGAGGACGTCCCCTGTCTTTCCTCTGTCTCTCTTTCCTCCCTCTCTTCTGTCTGTGGATGAGTTTGAGTCACAAATCAAATCAAGAGTTTCTGCAGACATTCTTCATTTATCTGTGAAAACCAGCAGCTGGTGGAGAGTCGCTGCTTTTTTCTTTCTTCTGATCAGACACAGCCACGGCAAATGCTGCGTTCACTGACCGATTATAAACTCAGTAAATCTCACAACCCACCACAGACGTCTTCTACACAAAACACTAATGTGGATTCATGTAAAAAAACAACAACCTGAACTGATTTAGTTGTTCAAAGATCAACAAAACGTCTGATGGCGGCGCGAGCCTCAACGACAGGTTTAATCAGCTGTTTATGTTAAACAGGCAGCTGACGTCACACAAAGACAGCTTTTATGTTATGAACTTGTTGAACAAGTGAAATGATCAAGAGCTTTTTAACCGATCACTCAGCGTTCTAGTGCCTCATCAGGGAGATGGACCGTACCAAATCCTTGTAAGGGGGGGGTCTAGACTGTAGAGCAGCTTGACTGGCTGGCTGTGATTAGGGAGGAACGATTCATCATGAACTGCAGAACTCTAATAGCAGCCAGTGGGTGGCGCTGTGCAGCAGTCTGACCCCCCGTGGGGACTTCCTGCTTTCTTTAGTTTCACTTTCATCCGCCTCGTGGCGCAGAGGATTCAGTCTCCATTTAAAGGTAATCAATCCGTTTTAATGCCTGACTCGTTCAGATCAGCTGTAGGGAGTTTAGTTTCAGCAGAAACAGAGAAAACCTGCCGGTTTTAAAGGCAGCAGAGTCCGGATGAAGAGGAGACGTTTTCATGAGTCCAGTAAATCCATGTCGGTCAGCTGAGCTGTTGGTAAACAGAGAGTCTGTTTCTGATCAGCTGTTTCTGTCGGAGCCTTCATTGATGAAATACAGAAACAACAAGCATGAAATGGTGGCTGTGGATCCCAAACTGGGTTTGTTCAGCAGGAGTAAAACCATCCTGTAGTCTGGACCATCAGACGGTGGGACATGTCCTGAGACTGTCCTCCAGTGGATTGTTATTCAGCCTCCTACAAGAAAGAGAGGAAGGAAGAGAAAAACAACAACAATGACTCACTTCCATTAAAGCCATGTTTATCAGGGACAGAGTCATAAAACACACCTTATGAAGGTCAATAAGGAAGATTTCTAAACATTTCCCCAACTGGTAGGTAGGTTCAAAGCTAAGGTAATGACTGTATCAGCATGTTCCTCTAACACAGAGAGGCTTGTTTTAGGAGGATGAGCAGGTTGAGATGTTATCACATCATTTTTATTTCTTTTAATAGTCTTTAATCTGTCAAGCACTTTGTGATTTAATCCTATGAAAGGTACTATATAAATAAAATGTACTTACTACTACATCAAAACAGACTGAAATCAGGATGACTAGGTAGAAGAAAACTCTGATGTAAAGTTATCACACCCAGATGTTACCGATATCCCGTCTAAACAGACTAATAATAGTTATAATTCTACCTGAGGCCCTGACACAATCAGAGAAAGTCTCCAGTGATCCTGACTGGAGCAGGATGTGCAGACATAACGCTGAACTGGGACCAGTTCAGGACTCATTGTCAACAATGTGTCCACGTTGATGACATGTAGAGGACATTTACACAGTTTGATGAACGGTCCAATAACCATAATGTTGTTAAATCTGACTTGTCAGAGGTCATTCCACGCCATCTGCCTTCAATAGTGCAGCGGTTGATGAATGAACTCCGGTTACGTGTGGAGCGAGGGACCCATCCAAGATGGCGGCGACGCTGACACGCCCAGCGGCAGGCCACGGGGCGTCTACGTATAGAATGTCTATGGAACTGATGGGTTGATGTTGCTCTGCTGACTGATGAGGTTTCTAATAAAGAGCCGTTCTGTTTCAGCCGTCAACCTGCTGTCGGTGAATTTATCCTCCTGCCTCAAACGTCACAGTTAAAACAAAAAAATGAACCGTTCTTTAAAGGACTCGGTTCTCCTCGTTCACAGTGAAGAGTCGTTCAGAAGATGCATCTCATTCATGAACGCTGCAGCACCCCCTGCTGGTGAAAGCAGATCGGAGTCTTTTTGAGAATCCTGGAGAAAACAAAGGAGATGCAGCGAGGGGGCAGAGGTAGAGCTGCATGTCCAGCTCAGTGGACCGAGGAGCTGCTGTGTCTCAGGGAAGGAGGCGTGTCTGGATCGACCAGCGGGCCCCATGATGAACGCTGCGGTCCGTGCTCCCAGTCACGCCCCTCCCACTGGACAGAGGTCTGCACCGAGCTGCTCACATCGACGTCTCCTACCCTGGACGTGGTTGTGGGCCGAGCTGGGTTACACTTCCTTGGTGGACCTGGTAACTTTGGGCCGGTCTGGACCAGGATCTGAGTGGTTCGTTTTAATCTGTACTTCCTGTATCGGCTCATCCCTGATCTGGTCATGTGTCAGTTTGGAGCTCTGTCCTAGTTTTCAGTGTCTGTTAGAGTTAAATCTACGTCCAGGTACGCTGCAGCTCAGCCAGTAGTCAGACTCCGGATGAATGGGAGAGAGTTTTTAGAGATTTCTAGATAATGACTGGACCATCGATCAGCTGATAGATTCATTAGAGCATCCTATGGATCAACTGGGTCCAGTATTAGATCAACAGAACCATCAGAACCAGTAAAACCCGGTGTCACCGGCCGTTCTCAGGTTCCCTTCAACCAGCGATTGATCCAACAGGTTGACTGTTTGATAGGATGAACAGCATGACGTGTCTTCTCCTTTGGATTCCATTAAATGTTGTCATTAAACGTTTCTCTAGATCTCAGATCTACACCATCTCTCTGTCAGTCTGACAGTCAGACTGACTCTCTGCACTTCGTGTCTCTGACCCGTCAACATTTCACCTCCTAATAAAACATTTTCCCGTCCATTCACCACAAGCACCTGGAGTTTCAGCCTCTGTAAAATCACGTTTTCTAAACCTCTCCGTTGTCACGATTTACTGTTAAAAGCCAGACACCCACCGGCTTATGCAGATGTAATTATTCATGAGGTCATTGACCGTATATGTCAGAATGTGGTGTGTAGGAGGAGGGTTCTGACCCAGAAACAGCTGAGAACAGTTCTAGGTCTGAGAGCGATTTATAAAGCAGAATAGTGGATCTGTGCGTCTGCAGGGTTTTAGAAATCGGAAATGGAATTTGCGTAACTGAAAATTTTTTGCTGAGCTTAAGCAAGTTTTAGTAAGGATTCTACGTAAAGTTTTATAAATGAGCTCCCTGGAGTCCTGGAAATGAAAAGGGGCGGAGCCTCTCAGAGCAGAGGAACAGGATCAGGTAGAAACACAAACAGGTTCAGGTCTCATTTCTCTGAAAGTTTCTTTTCTGGGAGATGAACTCAAACCATCAGACAGAGCATCAGGAAGTAGTTTCAGTTTTTCTGTCTGAGGTAACCTGTTAGTCCTGATTGTGTAGTGGTGACTCAGTCAGTCTAACTGCTTCCTCTCAGACCGACTGAGGAGGAAGATGGACGTTTCTGTGGAGGAAGAGGAGGACAGAGCAGAGTCTCCAGGATCCAGATGTCCGTCTACGAGAAGTGATTGGTCCAAAGAACGTAATCCTCCAGACCTCAGTGAACCTGGACCTTCAGACTCAAAGTAAGAAAGCTGTTGATCAGCTGATTGAACTTGTTGAAGTTCCTCCTCTCTGATGTCATCAACTAGAGACGCTGTAATCTGAGCTCAGAGGACTTTTTGACCAACATGAAACCTTCTGATTCTCTGCAGCAGTTTGTGAGTTCAGAGCTTCTGAAATGGTTTCATCAGAGAGTTTCTCAGTGATGGATGTGATCTGTGTTTCAGAGGTCAGAACCACAGAAGAAGAGCAGAACCTCCAGGGTCCAGCTGTCCGTCTATGAGGAGTGACTTGTCCAAAGATGAACCTCCATTCTTCAGAGAACCTGGACCTTCAGACCCAAAGTCAGTAACCTGTTCATGAAGGTTTTTCATTTCTTATTGAGTTCATTTAATCAGAATCAGAAAAACTTTTATTGTCATTGAATGTCATTTGCAGACTAGGAACTTTTCTCAGCGATAAGGTGCAGCATGCACACACAGAATAAAAAACACAGTAGCAGCAGAAAACAGTGCAAACATGCTGTTAAAGTGACAGGTAATCAGTATGTTGCTAATTGTTCATGAGCCAAACGGCAGAGGGATAAAACTGTTTTTGTGAGGAGAGGTTCTTGTCCTGATGGACCGTAGCCTCCTGGTGATGGACCGTAGCCTCCTGATGGACCGTAGCCTCCTGATGGACCGTAGCCTCCTGATGGACCGTAGCCTCCTGATGGACCGTAGCCTCCTGATGGACCGTAGCCTCCTGATGGACTGTAGCCTCCTGCCAGACGGAAGTGGCTCAAACAGACCATGTCCAGGGTGAGAGGTGTCAGCTGCTATCCGGCCTGCTCGCCCCCAAGTCCTGGAGGCGTACAGGTCCTGGATTGATGGTAGACTGCAGCCAATCACCTTCTCAGCAGAGCGCACAATGCGCTGCAGTCTCTGTCTATCTCTGGCGGTGGCCCCAGTGAACCACACAGTGATGGAGGAGGTGAGGATGGACTCAATGATGGCCGTGTAGAACTGGACCATCATCTGGACCGGCAGCTTGGCTTTCCTCAGCTGCTGCAGGAAGTCCATCCTCTGCTGGGTTTTCTTGATGGTCGGCTCCCAGGTCAGGTCCTGAGTGATGCAGGTTCCCAGGAAACGGAAGGAATCCACAAAGGTGATGGGAGTGTCAGTGAAGGTGAGGGGGGGGGGGCGGGGGGGCTGTGACTCTCCTGAAGTCCACTATCATCTCCACTGTCTTCTGGGTGTTAAGCACCAGGTTGTTGCTGCTGCACCAGGACACCAGCCGGTCCACCTCCTTCCTGTAGGCAGACTCATCGCCGTCCGAGATCAGCCCAATGAGGGTGATGTCATCCGCTAACTTGATCAGTTTAACGGAGTCGTGGCTGGAGGTGCAGCAGTTGGTGTACAGGGAGAAGAGCAGGGGGGGAAGTACACAGCCCTGTGGTGATCCTGTGCTGATAGATTTGAAGTCCGAGACAGTCTTCCCCAGCCGCACGCACTGCCTCCGGTCCGACAGGAAGTCAGTGATCCACCTGCAGGTGGAGTCAGGCACGTTGAGCTGAGCGAGCTTGTCCTGGAGCAGAGGAGGGAGGATGGTGTTGAATGCAGAGCTGAAGTCCACTAACAGGATCCTAGCGTAGGTTCCCGGAGAGTCCAGATGCTGAAGAATGTGGTGAAGGGCCAGGTGGAGCTCAGACTACGACTGAACAGACCCTGGTCTAATCAGGAGGTTTAGATTAAAACCTCCTCATTCCTCTGTGTTGAGTTGAGGTTGTCGGTGATTCTGACAGCAGCTGTCTGAGAGTCGGTCAGCTTTGATCTTCTGTCTCTGATGTTCAGCAGGTTTCTAGAGCAGTGGTTTTCAACCGCTGTTCCGCGGCACATTAGTGCGCCGTGAGAGATCGTCAGGTGTGCCGCGGGAAATTATTCAAATTCACCTGTTGGTTTAAAAATATTTATTGAAAACTAATTATTATCTGCTAATAATATTCCATTATCGCGCGTCTGTGCCAGCCATCACCAAATGGCAGACTCCGGTTCTGTTTGGAGTCAGACCGCGCAGCAAATCCAGGACTTGGACCTGGTCCAGGGTCTGCGCTCTGGGGAGACGCGCGGCGCGCTGTGAGACGCTACCACTGCCCGCTCGGCACCGGCACGCCTCCTCCCCCGACCTGAACCTGGTCTGTGGTTCGACTTGGTTCGGCGAGGAGGAGGAGGGGGAGACAAGCGGTCGCGGCCCCGCTGCCACCGGTCAGGAGAACCAGTCCTGGACTGGCTCTGTTTCCTGGTGGAGCAGCAACAGTCCTGACATTTTTAAATTCAGACTTAGATCTGACCGGTCCATAAAACCAGATCAGCGGCCCACGGACACTGGGTTGGGTCGTCATCATGTCGCTTTGTTCCTGCGTGACGCGCATTTGGCAAAAAAGAAAAAAAGTCAGAGTAAACCCCCTCAGCATCACTGGTTTTAACGGTCTGAGAGGCTCACTGGGTTTTGTCTCCAGTGTCTCCTCTCTTTGACTGAAGGTCCGTTATTCTGATCACCTGTCAGACCGCTGAGGAGCAGCTGTGCTTCTCAGCATAACTGACAGCTTAGAATTCAACAATATCAACACTAAAACACATTGATCTGTCAGTGACTTTATCAGGTCGTCCTTTATTACTAATGTTTAAATACACCCAAAAGTTTTACTAAAAACATGACAGAGTCCTGCATGATGTAACATGGAGAATGAAATAAGGCAGATTGAATCCATTACAGATCAACTGGATGCTACAGTCACTTTTTGACAGGTGAAAACATCAGTTTGAAGTGATTTGATGTGGTAAAAAAGAGATATGATGCTTTAATCAGGTCACCTGTAAACTAAATGTAATCCTTTACTGTCAGGAGATGAGAAGTTTCTACAGTAAAACTATTAAAACAGAGTGAGCCTTAGAAAACAGCTGCAGTCCTGATTCATTTGTTTTAGTGTTAAAAATGTTTGATTGGACCAAATTCATCTGATAACTTTATACTGCTCCTGGAACAATGAGGATGGATGGGTCAAATGCAGAGATGAATTTCCCCAAGG
>SSNR01001393.1:3591-17203 GCA_006937965.1 Callopanchax toddi
GACCCCTGTAGACCCCTGTTGACCCCTGTAGACCCCTGTAGACCCCTGTAGACCCCTGTTGACCCCTGTAGACCCCTGTAGACCCTGACCCCTGTAGACCCCTGTAGACCCCTGTAGACCCCTGTTGACCCCTGTAGACCCTGACCCCTGTTGACCCCTGTAGACCCTGACCCCATTAGTAGAGCTGGACCTGCATCATGGGTTCCTTCAGAGCAGTAAGCCCTGGTCAGGACTCTAAGCCCTGCAGAGACACCTGATCAGGTCCTGGATCAGGATTAGTTCCAGGAGGACCAGGACAAAGACCAGTCCGTCATGGAACACCGTGAGTCACTGGGTTGACTCCCATTGGTGCTCTGGTGACGGCGTGGCGTTCACATGCTAATCCACCTGATCCTCAGCTGACCTTTACCTGGAAACAGGAAGTGACACGCTGCATCACTGATCCTGGTTTCGGTCCAGGTCCAAGACCAGGTCCAGGTCCAGGTCCAGGTCCAGGTTAAACATCAAGTCCCTGTTTGACTTCAAATCAGGAATCAGTCCAACAGCCTCCTGATGCTAACGCTAACGTGGAGTGAAGTTTCACTGAGTGTGTTTACCAGCTGCTGATGACGTGTGTGTGTGTGTGTGTGTGTGTGTGTGTGTGTGTGTGTGTGTGTGTGTGTGTGTGTGTGTGTGTGTGTGTGTGTGTGTGTGTGTGTGTGTGTGTGTGTGTGTCCTTGACTGAAGGTATAAAAGAGGACCAGCAGGATGAAGCATCAGAGGAAGAGGAGCAACAGGAAGCCTCTTCATCCAGAAGGAGACCTTCAGAGATCAGGTTCATCTCATCCTCGTTAATTAACCCTTAATTAACACTTCATTAGGAGGTAAATACCTTTTGAACTTTTGATGATGCAGGTTCATTTATGTCAGTTTTTATCAACATTTGAAATGACGAAGAAACCAGAAGTTAAACCGTTAATATAATAATGAACTTTGATGTTTGATTAATTAATGATGACATGGGACGGCAGAGCAGCTCAGAAATGATTTAATTAAGTATTTTAATAATAACAACGTATTTCAATAATAGTAAAGTATTTCAATAATAACAAAGTATTTTAATAATAATAAAGTATTTCAATAATAATAAAGTATTTCAATAATAATAAAGTATTTCAATAATAGTAAAGTATTTCAATAATAATAAAGTATTTCAATAATAATAAAGTATTTCAATAATAATAAAGTATTTCAATAATAATAAAGTATTTCAATAATAGTAAAGTATTTTAATAATAACAAAGTATTTTAATAATAACAAAGTATTTCAATAATAACAAAGTATTTCAATAATAATAAAGTATTTCAATAATAATAAAGTATTTCAATAATAACAAAGTATTTCAATAATAATAAAGTATTTCAATAATAGTAAAGTATTTTAATAATAACAAAGTATTTCAATAATAGTAAAGTATTTTAATAATAACAAAGTATTTCAATAATAATAAAGTATTTCAATAATAGTAAAGTATTTTAATAATAACAAAGTATTTCAATAATAATAAAGTATTTCAATAATAATAAAGTATTTCAATAATAATAAAGTATTTCAATAATAACAAAGTATTTCAATAATAAAGTATTTTAATAATAATAAAGTATTTTAATAAAAACAAAGTATTTCAATAATAACAAAGTATTTCTATAATAATAAAGTATTTCAATAATAGTAAAGTATTTTAATAATAACAAAGTATTTCAATAATAATAAAGTATTTCAATAATAATAAAGTATTTCAATAATAGTAAAGTATTTTAATAATAACAAAGTATTTTAATAATAACAAAGTATTTCAATAATAACAAAGTATTTCAATAATAATAAAGTATTTCAATAATAGTAAAGTATTTTAATAATAACAAAGTATTTCAATAATAACAAAGTATTTCAATAATAATAAAGTATTTCAATAATAGTAAAGTATTTCAATAATAACAAAGTATTTCAATAATAATAAAGTATTTCAATAATAGTAAAGTATTTTAATAATAGTAAAGTATTTTAATAATAACAAAGTATTTCAATAATAACAAAGTATTTCAATAATAATAAAGTATTTCAATAATAGTAAAGTATTTCAATAATAATAAAGTATTTCAATAATAATAAAGTATTTCAATAATAGTAAAATATTTCAATAATAATAAAGTATTTCAATAATAATAAAGTATTTCAATAATAATAAAGTATTTCAATAATAGTAAAGTATTTCAATAATAGTAAAGTATTTCAATAATAATAAAGTATTTCAATAATAATAAAGTATTTCAATAATAGTAAAATATTTCAATAATAATAAAGTATTTCAATAATAATAAAGTATTTCAATAATAGTAAAATATTCCAATAATAGTAAAGTATTTCAATAATAGTAAAGTAAAAGGTACTTTAACAATGTAAAGACCTTTTTATAGGAAATCAGGTGAAAAGTTCCTAAATAAATCAAATTATTTTATTATAGAAGAAAAGAACAAAATGAGACGTCTCTTCTCTCTGTCCTGTGCTCTGATTGGTGGACAGGAGGATGAGTCCAGCGTGGCTATTGGTGGCCGTGGTGGTTGTGGGCGGAGCCAGAGGAGCTGTCAGTCAGTGCTGGGAACACCCAAGCTGCCAGGAGGGGCTCAGCGATGACGTCGTCATGGTAACAGCCGTAAACATTAGCTCCAAAGGTTTACCAAGGTCTGGTTCTGAGAGGGGTCTAGGGACCAGGGTAGTCGGTCTAGGATCCAGATCCCAGGGAGCAGAGTAAAGGGTCCAGAGTCCAAAGACCATGGCCCAGAGTCTAGGGTAAAATGTCCAGGGTCATAGGGGTCTGGGTAATGAGTCCATAGTCCAGCGTCTAGAGACCAGGGTATATGGTCCAGGGTCTACAGCCCAGTTTCCAGGGACCAGTACACAGGGTCCAGGGACCAGGGTAAAGGGTCTAGGGTCCAGAGTCCAGGGACATGAGTACAGGGTAATGAGACTATGGTCCAGGGTCTAGGGACCAGTACACAGGGTCCAGGGACTACAGTCCAGGGTACAGTCAAGAGTCCAGATTCAGGGTCTAGAGTACAGGGACACAGGTCCAGAGTCCAGGTCTTGTCAGGTTTCTCCTGACATTCTCTCCGATCTGGTTTTGATTCCTACATAACGATCAGGTCTAAGACTAAACTCTCCTCCTGGTCTCAGGACTGCCTCCAGCTCTGCCGGTCTGACCTCACGTCCGAGACCCCCGTCATCCCAGGAGCCGCCCACCTCCAGCCACCCCCTCCAGGGCCCTCCTCCTCCCCTCAGGTCAAGCGCTCCTACTCCATGGAGCACTTCCGCTGGGGGAAGCCCGTCGGCCGTAAGCGCCGTCCAGTGAAAGCCTACGCCTCCAACGACGTTCCAGAGGAGTCCACCGAGGTGTTCCCCCAGGAAACGAGGAGGGAGCTGACCAATGAGCTGCTGGCAGCTGCAGAAGAGGAGGAGAAGGCTCAGGAGGTGATGGAGGAGGAGCATCAGCAGCTCCTGGGAGGCCTCCAGCAGAAGAAAGATGGCTCCTACAAGATGAAACACTTCCGTTGGAGCAGTCCTCCTGCAGGAAAACGCTACGGAGGCTTCATGAAGAGCTGGGAGGAGGGGCGGCAAAAACCTCTGGTAACGCTCCTCAAGAACATCATCAACAAGGAGGAGCAGAAGTGAGGAGGAGCAGCAGAAGGAGGAGGCTTGGGAGATGAGTGAAGAGGTTTAGAGAAGTTATTTAGAAATGTTTGGATGAGATGTTTGAAGTTTTAAAGTTTGATGTAAATAAATAATTTATTACATGAAAAGTGTTTCTTCACTCCTGGATTGAAGTTCTGGACCCGTCCCTTCTAAAGCAGTCCAGAGGACCTCCTGGCCCAGTAGGACCTGGGCTCCGTCCTCACCACAACTACGTACACCTTGAGATCCACCAACACCACAGACAAGATCAGATTCAAGGGGAAGCCCTGGCAAAGGCCAACCTGCACTTAGAACAAGCTTGACTTATGGAGAATACCGGACCTCTCAGGACTATTTATGAGAAAATCGTAGATCCTGGAGAAAAATGGTTCGAGGTTGAAACGAAGCAGAAAAAACTTTGAAATGAGATAAAAACCAGGGCTGTATGCCAGGCTACACATAAGCATGCTAATGATTAAATGTTCTCACTTTTAGCATGGCAACGCTTCAGTCTCAACATTAGCATGTTAGCATGCTAATGATTAAATGTTCTCACTTTTAGCATGCCAACACTTCAGTCTCAACATTAGCATGTTAGCATGCTAATGATAAAATGTTCTCACTTTTAGCACTGCAACACTTCAGTCTCAACATTAGCATGTTAGGATGCTAATGATAAAATGTTCTCACTTTTAGCATGGCAACGCTTCAGTCTCAACATTAGCATGTTAGCATGCTACTGATAAAATGTTCTCACTTTTAGCACTGCAACACTTCAGTCTCAACATTAGCATGTTAGCATGCTAATGATAAAATGTTCTCACTTTTAGCACTGCAACACTTCAGTCTCAACATTAGCATGTTAGCATGCTACTGATTAAATGTTCTCACTTTTAGCATGGCAACACTTCAGTCTCAACATTAGCATGTTAGCATGCTAATGATAAAATGTTCTCACTTTTAGCATGGCAACACTTCAGTCTCAACATTAGCATGTTAGCATGCTACTGATTAAATGTTCTCACTTTTAGCATGGCAACGCTTCAGTCTCAACATTAGCATGTTAGCATGCTACTGATTAAATGTTCTCACTTTTAGCATGGCAACAGTTCAAACTCAACATTAGCATTAGCTTATGTTAGCATGACCAGTGCCAGAATGGCGTTGAAAATAATGTAAGACATGTGAAGATCAATCACACTAGTTGATGTTTGAGGACTCAGACTGACCCTCAGAGGACACCAAGGCTGAATCACTTCTTTTTTTCTCTTCTTTTATTCCTGGACTGGTTAGCTAAGAGGCTAACTGTATTGAAGCTGAAGTAAAGCTATAATATCCTGAAGTAGCGAAAACCCCATGTGGGACCCGAGCCTGGTCTTTGAGGAGTCTCAGCTGTGTAGACCTCAGTGTGTGGCTTGTGGACCAAGAACTCAGAGGTTGAAAGAACTTTCCAAATTTGATGAAACATCTGCAAACCTGTGAAGGTTAAAGCCTGATTTCATTTAAACAAAGTTCATTAACTGAAGTTGATTATAGTATTAATAACTATTAGGATGACAGGGTTGGACCTCAGAGTCTGAGGGACACTAATGTAGCGTTTAGAAATAACTATTAGTTATTTTAACTACACCCTCTTCAGATAAACAAAGCTTATTTCTGGTTTATAATGAAAAGTGATAAACTGTCATTTAACCCTGATAATAGCTAATATTTATTGAAGGTATCTAGGTTCTTTGGACGAGTACAGTGAATTGAAATACCTTATTAATAACGTGAACTGAGACCAGATAAGATTGAACAACCATTTAATTTGAAAAACCTAAGAACACAGACAGATAAGACAGTTTGGAAGTTTGATGTAAACACAATTAATATTCTTAAACATACTTCACTGTGTTCATTATGTCTTCTTTTCCAAATAGTTTATACGTTCTTTTTTTCAGACATGTATATATATATATATATTTTTTTTTTGTGTAACTTACAAAAAAAAATATACATGTCTGAAAAAAAGAACGTATAAACTATTCTTAAACATGTTGAGGATGTTAAAGATGGTTAATTGTGAGTTTTAACGGACCGTAGCATATGTTTTAATGACTAGGGAAGTTAGTTAATTTAGTTAACCTAGTTGGGACTTTAAGAGTCACTTTAGGGCTAAATTGAGTTTGGAATGGGATTTAGAGGCTTAATTTAGAGTGGAAGAATGAAGCTTTATCAAAGCAAACCTCTCGATCAGAAAGGGGTCTCTTACTGAGTTGCAGGTCTCGTGGGTCCAGCAGGGTGAGGGGCCTCTGGCAGAGGTGGAGCAGGTCCCCGGATGAAGGCCCAGTTCCCAGAGGAGGCAGTTCAGCTGGTTCACCTGGGAATCGTCTGATGGCCCTGAGATCCGTGCGACAGCAAGGGAGGTCACCCTCGGCATGGTGAAGTCATTCCTGATCAGTCCCCGTGGTGAGGGAGAGACTGAGAGGCCTTGTTCAAAGCTGATGAAGGTTCAGCTAGGACTCTGAAGATAGCAGCTCAGCTACATCCAGGCTGTAGCTCAGACTGAGACAAGACTGCTTCGTACCGGAACTGAGTATTAGTTTTGAGACTACGTTATCTTAAATTCAACCAATCAGAAGATATTAAGTGTACTAATCAGAACTGAGTTAGTGGAGTTGTGGATGGCTCTGATTGGATAGGGGACTGTGAGGGAGTTACCAACTCACATATGACTTCCGCCCGTTAAACACTCACATTATAAATGTAGAAATGCATGAAATAGCAGAGAAGCATTATAACACTTTGAGTGAATGAGAGGGCGAATGCCCTGAGAGCAGGAACACTACAGGAGAATGTTCTGTAAACAAGAGATTACAGTTGGAACACCAGTCTGTGGTGTTAAAGAAGAGACTTCTTTACAGAGAGTGTTTTATTAGACCAGCTAGTGTCCAGTTAAGGTCATCTGGGAGATGGACACCTGAAAGTGGACAGTAGGACACCTGTAGGGGACTTGATTCAGGTTAAACATAATCCAAGAGTGATTGTATTCCAAGTTATTGGGAAAAAGATGGATTATTGTTGTGATGGTCAACAGAGGTCAAAGGTCAGAGGATGTAGCCTATTTGGTGAGGCTACACGAATGTCTTCAGAGGATTTGTGGTGGTGCCCTTTCTATTTGCTGAGAACCAGCAGCAGGGGGCGCTGTGATCATGAAACACTGCAGTCTGCGGGGGTCTGCTCCTTCCTGTTCTCCAAAGGAACTCCTTTATGTCCCTGCTCTGGTGGAAGGACGTCCTCGGCTCCACCCACAGCTTCCTTCTGGACTAGGGCATGCTCTGATTGGTGGAGGACCTCCTTGGCTCCACCCACAGCCTCCCTCCAGACTGGATCATGCTCTGATTGGTGGAGGACCTCCTTGGCTCCACCCACAGCCTCCTTCCAGACTGGAGTGTGCTCTGATTGGTGCAGGACCTCCTTGGCTCCACCCACAGCCTCCCTCCAGACTGGAGTGTGCTCTGATTGGTGGAGGACCTCCTTAGCTCCACCCACAGCCTCCTTGCAGACTGGAGTGGGCTCTGATTGGTGGAGGACCTCCTGAGCTCCACCCACAGCCTCCCTCCAGACTGGAGTGGGCTCTGATTGGTGGAGGACCTCCTTGGCTCCACCCACAGCCTCCCTCCAGACTGGAGTGTGCTCTGATTGGTGGAGGACCTCCTTGGCTCCACCCACAGTCTCCCTCCAGACTGTATCATGCTCTGATTGGTGGAGGACCTCCTTGGCTCCACCCACAGCCTCCCTCCAGACTGGACTGGGCTCTGATTGGTGGAGGACCTCCTTAGCTCCACCCACAGCCTCCCTCCAGACTGGACTGGGCTCTGATTGGTGGAGGACCTCCTTGGCTCCACCCACAGCCTCCCTCCAGACTGGAGTGGGCTCTGATTGGTGGAGGACCTTCTTAGCTCCACCCACAGCCTCCCTCCAGACTGGACTGGGCTCTGATTGGTGGAAGACCTCCTTAGCTCCACCCACAGCCTCCCTCCAGACTGGACTGGGCTCTGATTGGTGGAGGACCTCCTTGGCTCCACCCACAGCCTCCCTCCAGACTGGAGTGGGCTCTGATTGGTGGAGGACCTCCTTAGCTCCACCCACAGCCTCCTTCCAGACTGGAGTGGGCTCTGATTGGTGGAGGACCTCCTTGGCTCCACCCACAGCCTCCCTCCAGACTGGACTGTGCTCTGATTGGTGGAGGACCTTCTTAGCTCCACCCACAGCCTCCCTCCAGACTGGACTGGGCTCTGATTGGTGGAGGACCTCCTTGGCTCCACCCACAGCCTTCCTCCAGACTGGAGTGGGCTCTGATTGCTGGAGGACCTCCTTGGCTCCACCCACAGCCTCCCTCCAGACTGGAGTGTGCTCTGATTGGTGGAGGACCTCCTTGGCTCCACCCACAGCCTCCCTCCAGACTGGACTGGGCTCTGATTGGTGGAGGACCTCCTTGGCTCCACCCACAGCCTCCCTCCAGACTGGACTGGGCTCTGATTGGTGGAGGACCTCCTTGGCTCCACCCACAGCCTCCCTCCAGACTGGAGTGTGCTCTGATTGGTGCAGGACCTCCTCCTCCTCGTCTGCTTCCTCACAGCTGTCCACGGCGGACCCCTCAGGAGGACCTGAGGACCATGGAGGCCCATCCAGGCGCTGTCCCTCCTGAAGGCTCAGCAGAGCCAGCTCAGGAACCGCGATTGCTCGAAGTTCTTCAGCTGTAATCTCCAGGAGTTTCATGACGGTTGAACTTTGACCTCCAGTGGAGTTTACTGATGATTCTTTTCCAGGATCAGACCTGAAGTCTATCTCTGGATCAGGTTCAGAGTAGTAGCAGTCGATAAAAACCACCTCTTCTGAGCCAGATCTCACCGCTGACTTGGTCAGATTCAAGTGTTCCTCAGAAGGACCAGATGTAGATCCAGGATCCACTTCAGGGTCTCCCTGAGTGAAGATGGTCTCCATGTGGTCCTGACTAGCTGAACCAGATGGTTCTTCCATCATCTCTGAGGTTGTTGAGGCAGAACTTCCTACCAGATGATCTCCAGGACCTCCAGTACCAGGTCTTGGTACTTCATGGTACTCGTCTCCAATGGTCTTCACTGTGTTCTCTAGACCAGAGGTCCACTGGTGAAGAGACATCAGGACTTCTGAGAAGATCCTTGAAATTTCAACCACAAAAGCTGGTTTATCTGCCACGGTCTTCTCCAAACCGGTCCAGATGTCTTCTGGAAAAAAGACCTGAATGGGTCCTTGAACTGGTGGAGGAGCCTTCTGGCCTTGATGTTCTTCAGATGTTCTAGTCCTTTTAGGGAGACGTGGATGAACCCCTTCAGGATCAGAGACTCCAGAACCAGGGACCACGTGTCCTTTAAGACCAACAGAGGTCTCTGAAGCACCCTTAAGTCTTTGTCCTTCAGCTGATTCATTTTTCTTCAAGGTGTTCTGTAAGATCTCGGGACCATCAGGACCACCAGAACCACCAGGACCACCAGGACCATCAGGACCACCAGAACCACCAGGACCATCAGGACCACCTTCCTCTTTGAAGTGGTCCCCATTCTTGCTGTCCTGGTGACCCAGAGAAACCTGATCTACAGAAGACAAATACTCATGTTGTTCCTGAACCAGGGAGTCCAGTCCTGCAGTAGTCCAAAGACCCAGGACTAGAGCTCGGTTTTCCAGGATGATCTCTTTAGCGGATCGAGGTGGAGCGAGTCTGGATCTCAAGACCTTCTCAGCTGGAGCTTTAGAGACTGACTTTCCTGTTGTTCTGGAGTTCTTGGTGTCCATCCTTCCAGCAGAATCAGGTCTGGTTGGGTCCTTCAGATGCTGGTCTGGATCACCTTTGACGGGTGGTTTTTGATTCTTTTGGAGGTTCCTCCTAGTTGGGACCTTCTCGGTGGGATTCTTTTCACCCCTCTTGGTTCTGGTTGGCTCAGTTGGACCTGTAGTGGTCTGTCTGGTGGAGGTGGTGTTTAATGTTAGAGACCGTCTGAAGGGGTCTTGGGGGGATTTGCTGCCCTCTGCTGGTCTCCATGCTTCAAGTCTACCTGAAAGATCAGGAGGAGACATTGGTGGACTGATCAGAGCGGACCATCAAGGTGGAAACCACAGAAGAAGAACGAGAACTGACTCAGTGGAAGACAGAGGTTCTGAAGGAGAAACTGAAAACTTCACATGAACTCATCAGACACTTGTTGAAGGTCCACAGACCATCAGCAGGAAGGTCCTACCAGGCAGGCTCTCTGAGACGCTCTGAGGACACCACTCAGCCAGCTGGGAGGACGATTCAGCCATGACATCGTCCTCACTGGGTTCTGAGTCTCCATCAGGAGAGACGTCCACACCGCGGGTCTGTTAGGGACAAGGTCAGGGTCATAAACAGAGAGGAACATCTAAAAAAGATGAGAACAGGAGGTCTTTAAAAAAGTGTTTTTATTGTCGCTTGTTCTAGAAAGTGACCTGAGCCCCGTCCCCCTTTAACGTAGGTCTTTGTGTAGGCGTGATGAAGATTGTTCTTTGACCCTAACGGCGCTCTCTGACCTCTGGTTGGTTACATGGGCCCATGTCTGTGTGTGGGCTCTGCTAGAGGGTCGAGGTTCTGTTCATCTGAAGACCTTCACCAGGTCTGCCAGCTGGAGGTTCTCTAACGCCTCATGGAGGTCGATGGTCCAGAAGGACGGAGGGCGTTGGTGAAGGCAGATGGACAGGAATCAGATCAAAAGAGTATCTGAGTGAGAACATCTCCCCAATAAAGGCTGAATCTTCCTCCAGACATAACCAAACGATCCGGATTAATCTGTCCAGTCAGGAAACGACGTGTGAATGAAGAGAAACCTTGTGGGAGCGGAGGAGGAGGACGAGGTAGAGGAGGTTAAAGATGGTGATGGACCTGCTGTCCTCTGCATCAGGACAAAGAGCTAAAGGACGTCGTGTCAGAGCAGCTCCCTGAACTGAGACCAGATCAGACTCGACTAACAGATCTAGTGTGTGTGTGTGTGTGTGTGTGTGTGTGTGTCTCACTGTCAGCAGATCCTTGGTTCGTCTCAAAGTGTCCTTGGTCTCTGTGAGCTGAACCTGCAGGACTTTGTGAGCTTGGTGCTCTCGTTCCACCTCCTGTAGACTCACAATGACAACAGTGAGAAGGTATAACACCAGAAACAACACAACATCAACACTAGTAATGACAACAGTGAGAAGGTATAACACCAGAAACAACACAACATCAACACTAGTAATGACAACAACACAACATCAACACTAGTAATGACAACAACACAACATCAACACTAGTAATGACAACAGTTAGAAGGTATAACACCAGAAACAACACAACATAAACACTAGTAATGACAACAACACAACATCAACACTAGTAATGACAACAACACAACATCAACACTAGTAATGACAACAACACAACATCAACACTAGTAATGACAACAACACAACATCAACACTAGTAATGACAACAGTGAGAAGGTAAAACACCAGAAACAACACAACACCAACACTAGTAATGACAACAACACAACATCAACACTAGTAATGACAACAACACAACATCAACACTAGTAATGACAACAGTGAGAAGGTAAAACACCAGAAACAACACAACATCAACACTAGTAATGACAACAACACAACATCAACACTAGTAATGACAACAACACAACATCAACACTAGTAATGACAACAACACAACATCAACACTAGTAATGACAACAACACAACATCAACACTAGTAATGACAACAACACAACATCAACACTAGTAATGACAACAACACAACATCAACACTAGTAATGACAACAGTGAGAAGGTAAAACACCAGAAACAACACAACATCAACACTAGTAATGACAACAACACAACATCAACACTAGTAATGACAACAACACAACATCAACACTAGTAATGACAACAGTGAGAAGGTAAAACACCAGAAACAACACAACATCAACACTAGTAATGACAACAACACAACATCAACACTAGTAATGACAACAACACAACATCAACACTAGTAATACCAACAACACAACATCAACACTAGTAATGACAACAGTGAGAAGGTATAACACCAGAAACAACACAACATCAACACTAGCAATAACAACAACACAACATCAACACTAGTAATGACAACAACACAACATCAACACTAGTAATGACAACAGTTAGAAGGTAAAACACCAGAAACAACACAACATCAACACTAGTAATGACAACAACACAACATCAACACTAGTAATGACAACAACATCACAACCATCAACACTAATAATGACAACAACACAACATCAACACTAGTAATGACAACAGTTAGAAGGTAAAACACCAGAAACAACACAACATCAACACTAGTAATGACAACAACACAACATCAACACTAGTAATGACAACAACACAACATCAACACTAGTAATGACAACAACACAACATCAACACTAGTAATGACAACAACACAACATCAACACTAGTAATGACAACAACACAACATCAACACTAGTAATGACAACAGTTAGAAGGTAAAACACCAGAAACAACACAACATCAACACTAGTAATGACAACAACACAACATCAACACTAGTAATGACAACAGTGAGAAGGTAAAACACCAGAAACAACACAACATCAACACTAGTAATGACAACAACACAACATCAACACTAGTAATGACAACAGTGAGAAGGTAAAACACCAGAAACAACACAACATCAACACTAGTAATGACAACAACACAACATCAACACTAGTAATGACAACAACACAACATCAACACTAGTAATGACAACAACACAACATCAACACTAGTAATGACAACAGTTAGAAGGTAAAACACCAGAAACAACACAACACCAACACTAGTAATGACAACAACACAACATCAACACTAGTAATGACAACAACACAACATCAACACTAGTAATGACAACAACAAGACAGCAAAACAACAAAAAAACACAACATAAACACTAGTAATGAAAACAACACAACATCAACACTAGTAATGACAACAACACAACATCAACACTAGTAATGACAACAACACAACATCAACACTAGTAATGACAACAGTGAGAAGGTAAAACACCAGAAACAACACAACATCAACACTAGTAATGACAACAACACAACATCAACACTAGTAATGACAACAACACAACATCAACACTAGTAATGACAACAACACAACATCAACACTAGTAATGACAACAGTGAGAAGGTAAAACACCAGAAACAACACAACATCAACACTAGTAATGACAACAACACAACATCAACACTAGTAATGACAACAACACAACATCAACACTAGTAATGACAACAACACAACATCAACACTAGTAATGACAACAACACAACATCAACACTAGTAATGACAACAGTGAGAAGGTAAAACACCAGAAACAACACAACATCAACACTAGTAATGACAACAACACAACATCAACACTAGTAATGACAACAACACAACATCAACACTAGTAATGACAACAACACAACATCAACACTAGTAATGACAACAACACAACATCAACACTAGTAATGACAACAGTTAGAAGGTAAAACACCAGAAACAACACAACATCAACACTAGTAATGACAACAACACAACATCAACACTAGTAATGACAACAACACAACATCAACACTAGTAATGACAACAACACAACATCAACACTAGTAATGACAACAACACAACATCAACACTAGTAATGACAACAACACAACACCAACACTAGTAATGACAACAACACAACATCAACACTAGTAATGACAACAACACAACATCAACACTAGTAATGACAACAACACAACATCAACACTAGTAATGACAACAACACAACACCAACACAAGAAAAAAAAA
>SSNR01001397.1:0-15531 GCA_006937965.1 Callopanchax toddi
CAGCCTATCTATGCTAATGGTCACAGAAGGAGGCGAGTATTCAAAACATTGACTGACCGAGGTAACTAGCGCCTTTCTCGCTTCTGATTGGCTAGAAGGACTCTGCAGGTTAGGACACATCACACTCTCATCATTTGTTTAAATGTGTATCATTTAATAAAAATTTAATTGATTGATTTGAACCTAGTTTTCAATAGTTTCCATTCATCTAGAAGAGGAACAGAGCTGCTACACAAAGCTGGGCAAAATAGTGTCGTTTTATATTTCATAAATATTGATAACTTCAATAACTGAGAGCCAACAGATATAAAGTCCATCCATCCATCCATTTTCTGTAGCCGCTTAATCCTCCACAGAGGGTCGCGGGGCAGCTGGTGCCTATCTCCAGCGGTCAAGGGGCGAGAGGCGGGGGACACCCTGGACGGGTCGCCAGTCCATCGCAGCAGATATAAAGTCAATCTAATAATAATAAAATAATAAATGCAACAAGACTTATGTATTACAAGTTCACATTTGACGTTTTTCTGTTTATTTTATTTAAGGAACTGCAACTGGTATGTTGAAAAATGGGACAGAAAAGTTAAAGTTACCATAGGGAATCTGGTAAACAATGTAGCTTAAAATGTTTTTTTCATGCCTCTTAACAACGTTCTAACATCGTATAGCTATAAATATATTGTGGCGATTAAAAACCCCCGAAATAAATCTATAAGGTGGTTCCCTCACATTTCTCTAAAAACCTCAGCCAATCATACGTTTCGGACCAAAAGCAACTATTAGACAATCCGGCTGTCTGTCTCGCTGAAGCGCCTCACTTCCTCACTGCTTGGATCCTGCATTAATGCGTCCTGGTGCATTTTAAAGCAGAACATCCCAGAAATGAGAGAAGGACAGAAACGGCCGGCTGTTAGTGCTTCAATTTAGGAAAAAATACCAAAGTCCCAAAAAGGAAAACACCTTTTCAGCTAGCAGAAAACAAAAAACGTTTGGACGTAGAAAGAGGAAAAACCTGGGGGAACGTTTCAACAGCTGGAGTTTGGCTCTCTATTGTTACTGTGGTAATGCACGGTCCCATGTCCGGTGGAGGCACGGCATAAGGATTATACCCAACGGGAGGAGTGAGAGTGTTTGTGTAAAATAGTGATACCTAGCTTGTTTGAAGATTCCCTAGGTACCTTTAATATAACGCTAAGTTAGAATTTTTTCCCAAAACTCCCCCAAATACTGTTGTGGGCAGGAGGGAGGACAGTCAACACTTAGCTTGCTGCTAAATGGCATAGTCAATCATGGGAGAGTCCTTCCAGCCAATCAGTGGCGAGAAGCGCTAGTCAGTCTAGGCTTGAATACTCACCAGACAGAGTAGATATTTCAGTGAGTGACCAGCCAAGCTAATTATTAGCCTTTCTAATGCTAACTCAAGAGAGAAGTCTCTACCTCAGACCAGCACCAATGTTTCACGAGACTATCATCAATCAGATCAGTAGCTGGCTTCAAAATGGATAAAGCCTCCTGCTACAAGGATGTAGTCTCTTGCTGGGTGCACAGTAGTCTTAATTTTGGCCCCAATACCACACCGTAGTCCTCTCCTTTTATCCTATTATACATACTCGTTGACAGCTGTGCCCACCTATTTAGATCTTCCTGAATACTGGAGGTCAGAGGAGGGTAATTATGTTTATAAATATTACTTACATCTTTTGGGATATACTGTAAATCCCTAAATATTATCATGTTATCATTCCAATTGCCTTTCATGAGAGTTAAGATTTGTTTAAGCGTAAGGATTTGTGTTTTATGAAGATTTAACTTGTAACCTGAGTATGAACCAAAATTATCAAGCGATTAATGATGGAAGGCTTCTGTCAGGCTCAATAACGGTCAACAGTACGTCATCAGCATATAAACAGATCTTATGTTCTACCCCCCCTACAGTAACATCCTTTACATCCTCAGATTCCCTAATAGCCTGTGCAAGTGGCTCGATAAACAAGAAAACAAGACCGGGCTAAGTAGGCATCCCTGTCAGCCGCCACGTTTGAGAGAGACTGTCCGTTAGGTCCCCATTCACTTTTATCCTGCCTGTAGGCTAAAGTGGAGTAAATGTAACCCAGGTTATAGAAGTGATTAAAATAAAATAAATACGTATATTTGAAATATGATAAAAGAGAAGAAAATGTGTACAGTTTTTTATCAAACAAGTTAAGCTCAGGAACAAAACTAATGTTGCAACTGAAACAAGCAAAAGGGTTGTATAACGTTAAACATTTTGCTCATGTGACTGGTGGAGGCTAATCTGAGTTTTTCTGTTTTTTTTGCTGCCCTGCTCAGAGGGAACAGAGTGGTCCAGCATGTAGAAAGTAGCTGCTGAGAGAAAGAAAACCTGAGACAAGTTGTCCAAAACTGTTTTTGTAAACCAAAGAAGGTTCTTTTGTTTTTTTCCAACTTGTCCCTGTGTGGAGACGGTTTGGTAATGGATGAACAGGACCTGGCCATTTAGTGTGGGTTGGAAAATATCCAGCTAAACCGGACTTGGAAGGACATGTGGAAGAAACAAGATGGCGAGCTAACCCATAGACAGAGTCTGAAATGTGCACACGTCAGAGCGATACGCCCTCTGCTGGTGGGTGTGAGGATTAATTTGAACTGGTGGGATCTAAACTTACTTTCTACCAAACTACAATGGATTCAGAGAAAATTCTGCACTTCTAATCTGGAATTATTGCAGAAAAAACCTTTTAAATCTGTGGTAAGCAGATTAAATGAGCCTTTTTGGCAAAAGACACGTTAAAAAGAACTTAGACTCTGATATACAGATTTATTCAGTCTTTTGCTGAATTATTTTGAGTTTTACATTGTTTTACATTTTTGGTTGTTTACTTGAGACCAACTGATTGTGAAAAGAGATTTTTTTTTTTGCATTGTACAATTTTTGGTTGATGTAGAACTGACAAATGATTGAAGGTTAAAAGAAGAAAATTAACTTTAATCAAACTAAAATAGAACTTGAACCATAAAGAATAGGTTATCCAAACTAAAACTAAATTAACTTAAAACTGGATATGAACTAACTTGCAATAAGATTAATTAAAATGCATGTCCTAATATTAATGCAAGTACTAATTTAAATCTAAGTGAGGTTTAAACAAAAGAGAAAGGGATTTAAAACTTAACCCAAGCTAGAAACAAAGAAGGGAGATTTAAGTCTTGGTTTTTTGTTTTGTTTTATGTAATGTCCGAATGTTGTCCATGTCATTTTGTTTTAGTTAATAAGCCGGTAGTTCAAACTGTGGTCTTTTACTTTCTTTATTCCCCTTTTTAAAGCCGTATTTTGCTCCAGCAGATGACCCTAGATGAACGTTACTGGTCCAAACTTTATTGCTGCACAGCCTCATCTGATACTCACCTGTAAACACCCAAGTGAGGTGTTACACAAATACAAGATAATGCCTGCTGCCTTATTGTCAAAATATGAGTTTTTATATTATTTAAAACAATAAATCTCACACCCATAAACATCTTATAGTCTTAATATTATAATCCTTAATGCCTCAAATTAAAAAAAATAAGAAAATGTATCGTTGCTTTGTTTTCTTGGTAGTTAAAAGTGTCAAACAAATTAAATAAATAATTAAATATATCAGTAAATTTGCTCAAAACTTTATTTATGGTTAGTTTGTGTGGATGTAGGTTTCAGAGTTAGTTAGTGTTCTGTGAGTGTGTGTGTGTGTGTGTGTGTGTGTGTGTGTGTGTGTGTGTGTGGTCTCTTTTGTGTGTGTGTGTGTGTGTTAGATGATCACTCTCGTGTGCGTCTGCAGCCTCATGACGGGGAAGGAGGGTCGGACTACATAAATGCGAACTACGTGGACGTAAGTAATGATGTTGCCCTTTCTGTGACATCCTCATAATCATCAGGAGCAGATCAGGAAAAAGCACTGATCATAAAATATAAATATATAAGGATTGATTATTTGTTTGATTTGAAACTGCCTCGTTAAAAAATCCAGAAAGGAAAATCTGAATCAATGGTTTAAACTGGACTGGATCTGGGGTGAAACATGAATGGATCAGGGTTTCAAACAGGACTGGATTAGGAGTTTAAAACAGGGCTTAAACAGGATGATCAGGGGTTTACATAGGACTGGATCAGAGGTATATACAGGACTGGATCAGGGGTTCAAACAGGACAAGATCACAGGTTCACACTGGAATAGATCAGGAGTCTAAACAGGACTGGTTCTGGGGTATAAACAGGGCTAGATCAGGGTTTAAGCAGGGTGATCAGGGGTTTACACAGGACTGGGTCAGAGATAAAATACAACTGAATGTTTTTATGTGTTAATCACTTTTAAACCTGTTACTAAATATGCTTTATGGAGCTGGTTGTACATGTGGGTATCTGAGACTCACCTGAGATCTCTTGCTGTCTCCTTCAGGGCTACCACAGACCCAATCACTACATCGCTACACAAGGTGAGAAACAGTTCTGTTCTGTCTCTCAGTGACTTTAGAAGTATTCAGGTTATAATACCTGTGTATCACTGGAAAAACAAAGTCATCCCCAAAGCATCTTGAGACTGTAGTTTGAACAACTAAATAAACTCAGTTATCAAATCGCCTTATCTCGTTTTCCTCTGCTTATCCGGGTCCGGGTCGCAGGGGCAGCCTCCCAAGTGTGGCATCCCAGACCATCTTCTCTCTGGCCAAGTCCACCAGCTCCTCCACTGGGGTGCCCAGGTGATTCCTGGCCTTGTCTTGGGTCTACCTAGGGGGCTCCTGCCAGCAGGACATGCCCAAAACGCCTCACGAGGGCGACATTCAGGTGGCATCCTAACCAGATGCATGAACTACCTCAACTGACTCCTCTCTATGTGGAGAAGCAGCGGCTCTACTCCGAGTCCTTCCCGAATGTCCAAGCTCCTCACCCTATCTTTAAGGGTGAGCATTTCCACCCTGCTGAGTCTTTTAACTCATTTTGGTTGCTTGTATCCGCAGTCTCATTCTTTTTGTCATTACCCAAAACTCGTGACCATAGGTGAGGATTGGGAGGTAGATCGACCGGTAAATCGAGAGCCTTGCTTTCTGACTTAGCTCCTTCTTCACCACAGACCAGACCAGAACAGACCAGTTCAGCGTCCGCTTCACTGCATACGCTGCCCCAATCCGCCTGTTGATTTCCCGCTCCCTCCTTCCCGCACTCACAAACAAGACTCCGAGATACTTAACCTCCTCCACTCAAGGTAGGACCTTTTCCCTGAGTAGGAGTTGGAAATCCACCCTTTTCCAGTCGAGGACCATGGTTTCAAATTTGAACATTCTGATCGTCATCCCAGCTGAGGCGACCGTGGCTCAGTGGCAGAGAGATCACCTCCTATGTGTGAGAGTGGGGTTCAAACCCCAGCCTGGCCATGTGTTGAAGTATCTTTGGGTGAGATACTGAACCTCCAACTGCCTCCTGGGAACCACCAAAAATGGCTGCCCTCTACTCCCTCAGGGATGGGTCAAATGCAGAGAACAAATTCTATTATGCAATTGGCCACAAGTTCCCCTTTCTTTTTCCTTTCTGTTTCACACTCTGCTGCGAACCTCCCCAGCAATAGTTGATGGTCACAGCTTGACAATGCTAGAAGGACCACATCATGCACAAAAGCAGAGACAAGATCCTCCTGCAATCAAACTTGACACCCTCTACACCTAGAAATTATATCCATAAAGTTATGAACAGAACCAGTGACAAAGGGCAGCCCCGGCGGAGTCCAACCCACACCGGGAACAGGTCTGACTTTCAGCTATTCTCATGCTCCTCTGGTACAGGGACGGAAAGGCCCTTAAAGGGATACTCCACCCAAAAGGGTTTTTTGTGTCTATTGACATTTTTCCCATCGTTAGATCAGTGGGCAAAAACAATTTGTAACCAGTCCAGCTGTTTTCCTGATCCAGCAGTACTCCTTTAGCTTTAGCTTATCAGAAAACAATGTAAGTGAATGGTAACAACTAGCATTGTGAGAAAAAAGTCCTTAAAACTCATTCAGTAGTGATACTAATGATACTAATGCTCCCTAGTGACCTCAATAAACATATTGACTGCAAGTGAAATTAAAAAGTAACACAAAGAAAGTAGGTACTATTTTAGACTCGGGACTACTTCATAACAAACAACAGCTGTAAGCTTCCGCTGAAAGGTGCAAGGACATGACGCAGCAGCCCATTGACCATTTGGAGTCACTACAAAAACTAACACCTTCCTTACACTTCCCTTTCCCTACTCTACTCTACTCTCTTTGTGGACTTCCCTCTATACTTGGACTCATTTCCTACACTGTGACCTCTGGCAGAGCCTGACTAGTGTTCATCCCTCTAAGTAGTTTAATGTTAGCCTCAGTGCTAACTGCTTTGTTACATTTATCATTTGTAAGTTGCTTTGGATAAAAGCATCTGCCAAATACATAAACATGAACATTAAAATATCTGCTAATCTGCTGTTTGACATGGAGTTTACACCCCGTGTGTGTGCGTGCGTATGTGTGTGTGCGCGTGCGTGTGTGTGTGTGATTAGGTCCCATGCAGGAGACAGCGTATGACTTTTGGAGAATGGTGTGGCAGGAGAACACAGCAGCCGTTGTCATGGTAACCAACCTGGTGGAAGTGGGCCGGGTGAGCCATCTGTTTGTTTCTCCTTTCTGATGAAGTTTGGGACTTTTAATTTCCCAGAATGNTGTGTGTAGCGTACATCCATCAGAGCTGCGTTGATGTAGTTGGAGCTCTCTCCGTCGATGGTAATGAGGAACGGCAGGCAGCGGTCCGGCGGCAGCACGTCCATGCAGCGGTTCTTTTCGTGGTTTCTAGGCAACAGGGCGATGCTGCAGTCCTCCACCCTCAGAGTGGGCGTGACCATGTTGAGCGTCTGAGCATGTGCAGAAAGACAGAACCGGTCATAATGAACCCAAAACACAAAGTTAGTCCTACGTTGATCTGTCTTTATGTTACATTATTTATTTATTTCAAAAGGAAAAAATAAAATAAAAATAGAATAAACATATCAACACAAACAATTTAGAATGAAAAGGAGAAGATAAATAAAATTTTTATATTTTCTTTTTATAAAATAAAATAACGATTAACATATGCATCCCTATTCTAACCTCTAAATGTAAACACAGATTTATTTTGATCACATTCCTGTTCTAATTTTCAAACTTAATCAAAAACACTAACACAATCTATGTTTACAGACTTACCAATACACTTGATTTGATGCATTTTTAAATATGTTTAGTGACCTCAAATGTTTTATTTCCTTGTTAAGGTTGTTCCATAAGTATTCACCGTTCACAGAGATACTCAGTTCCTTTATTTTGGTTCTAAATCTAGTTTATTTTAAGACTTCAGCTCATATCTACTTACTCTTTTTTAAATATTTTCTGAATATTTCTTGGTATGGTATCTTTATTAGCTTTGTACATTGTAATATTTTTCAATCAACTAAAAGATGAAACTTTAGTACTTTATATCGGATGAATAACAGGTCGGGGATCTTTGTATAGGTCATGAGTCTGAATTGATCCTCATGTTTTTTAAATTTGCTGATAAATAATTTGACTAAACATGAATTCTAAGTTGTTTTATGAAGCACTTTGTGATTTTTCCCTGTAAAAGACTAAAACGTTCTTACTATTTTAATTAAATAATCTCATCATCAATCAGTAAGTCTGTTTTGTGCAAATCGGTTTAAGTTAAGTTTTACTTTCACTGATCTGCTGGTTGTTTTAGTTCTTCGTCAAATGTCTTCTGAAAAATTGTTATCATCATAACAAGAGTGCAGCCAACTTGACTATGTTTGAATTTTTTTTAATTATTAGCTTTAAGCTTGAATTGTAAATATATTTTCTGATAAAAACAAATAGGTAAAATCAAGCAATTTTAAACAGTTTTTAATTTTCTACATTAGTTAGTTGTCATTAGTTATTATTTAAGATTATGACTAGTGCTATAAATCAGGTTAATCGTTGTTATTATGGTTTTCTGCATCCCCTACAGAATGATTACTAGTTGCTGACTATCTGACCTGTCAGAGAAAAGATTACCCTGAACTCCTCTTTGATCTGACACGAGTTCGTCTGAGGATCCAATCGGTTCATCTCGTAGTAAACTGAGCGCAGCTGATTGGCTGGAATGGCTGTGTTGCCACAGAGACACGCCTCCAGGATGGCATCGTGGATGAATACGTACTGCTCCTGTCGACAGAGATGGGTTAGTGATGGTGCTCTTCCTCCTCCTCCTCCTCCTGCTGTTTGACTGACAGCAGGAGAGCTGCTGAAATGTCATGTCATGAATGATTTATGTCGACACGCAGCAGCAGGAGGAGGAGGAGGACTGACACTAAAAGTTAAATGAAGGCTGTGACTTTGTCCAACTGTCACATCTTGTCAGTCAGAGCAGGACAACATCACAACTGTCAAAAACAACAACAACAACAACGACAACAAAGGCTTAAAAACCCTTTTATAGTGTTCAACACTTTGACTACAGCTGAGACCAAAGTGTGTTTCTGTCATCCTGAAACGTGAAGTTGTCTTATTAGCCTCCTGAACCTCCTCCAGCTTCACATCACAACATTAATTATGTAGAAATCTGTGGAGATTCAAACCAGGCAGCTAGCTGTTAGCTCATCAGTCCTGATAGACATCAACTAATTCTCTGAACTGAGGCTGTTCAGGAAGTGTTACTGAGTTACAGAGGAATGATTTAAAACTGTTACACAGAGAAGCTGCAGAATACATAAACCATCCCATTTATGTGTTGTTGAAGGGTCTAGGTGTAGTTATGCATTAATTGAGTCATCATGGTAACTGGACTGCTTTCTTTAGTAGAAACGTTTCACAACTCACTCCAAGAAACTTCTTTAATCTGAAAAAAATGTGGTTAGTGGCGACAAATTTATCCTCCAGCTTAGCTTCTGTCCTGAGTTTGAACAATAGGTGGATCAATGGAAGGCCTGAATGTGGGCAGACCTGAAACTCACACCTCGGCTGAGTCTTCCAGCAGAGAGGCTGTTAGGTGTGGCCCACCTGGTGGAGGTGTGAACTGGACCTGAGTTTACTGGGAATGGTTGAGAGGGCAGCAGGTTATGCCTGAGGTTGTTTATTTACACATTGCAAAGCTTCCTGAACCCCTCTCTTAAATCACTTGTCTTCTGTGGACAAAATTTGAAACTTGTTGTCCTCAAATGAATGTCCTGTGTCTTTTAGAGGAAGGTAGGTCTGGTCCTGAGCTGTTGCTCCATCCCAGTTCCTACCAGTGTACTGAGTGGTACATACCAAACTATAGCTACAAAGGAGGACGGCCCAACAAACAAGGATTCCTTATATGTGTGTGTGTGTGTGTGCGTGCGCTTGTGTGTGAGAGTGTGTGTACCTCAGTCTGGACCATGTTAACCCTTCGTGCTCTCAGCTCTCTAACGCAGTTGTAGATGTCAACCACGCCTTCTCTTTCTGCCATGTCCAGCATGATGTCAATCACTATGAAACAACCTGTACGGCCCGCTCCCGCACTGACACACGCACACACACACACACACACACACACACACACACACACACACACACACACACACACACACACACACACAGCTTATAAATACACAGGAAAAATCTTCAGCAGCCGTCACCTGCCGTCAGTGATCAGCAGGTAGATTATAGGACCTCGCTGGTCCCTGTATGATGCTTTGGGATTGACTCATCCTGAATGGGGATGACAGGGCAAGGGTGTGTCCAAGAAGCTCGAAAACGAGATGTCTCATCTCAAGGGGTTAATCCTCCATATAAACATAAATAAATAAATAAATAAATAAATAAATAAATAAATAAATAAATAAATAAATAAATAAATAAATAAATAAATAAATCAGGGCTGCACATAAGCAGCCTGCAGGTACTGATGAGCACTATAAACCAAGAGAGTGTACCAGTTGCTTCTTTCTCTCACTCTGTGTTACAAACCACTGTAAATACTGTCACACAATACAAAAACAACTACAACACATAAAAAAGAAGAAGATTATAACCAGTTCAAACCTGCAGTGGACCACAGTGGGTCCGGAGGTGGGCGGAGTCTTGGCTTTGACACAGCGGATGAAGCCCAGGAGTCCAGTGGCATGGAGTGGGACTCCATGATCGGGCCAACCGGTGAAATGAAACTGCCGGATCTCCCTGATCTCAGCAACGCCCCTCTAATGCGAAAGCAGATAGAACTGATCAGCAATCATCACCATTAAATTCATCATCATCAGCACCATCATAATCAGGTGTGCTCATAACTGGTACACCTGTGTGCATGCACACCCCACATATCATGCGTGTACCTAACCCCTCTGCCCGACTGCGCTTTTGCGGACTGGTGCTGTCATGCGGAACTATGTTTTGGGACTCTCTTTGTTGCAACACCTAAGTGTGTGTTGCTAAATAGCTTCCCCGATAGAACTGATGGGTTCATGCTGTTATCGTTTTAAATAAAGAGCCGTTCTGTTCCAGCCAGCGACTGAGTGTTGTTGAATAGTGACTCCTGGCTTCAAGCATCACAGGTGCTTTCACGGTCCTAAACACGAAACCTTACAATCATCAGACATTGGCGAACTTCACATCCAGTTGTGGTGCTGTGAAGGAGCAGTCATATAGCCCCCCCGCCCAGCCCCCAACTCACGACGAGGTACCAAACATTAGCACCAGGATCTCCCCTTAGTACCTCAATGAAAATATTGTGTGCACCCTAATCATCATTATCATAATCATCACCACCATCACATTCATCAACATCAACATCACCATCATCATCTTCATTGTTACCTTCTCCACTGCGAAGGTCCTGATCACGTACTCAGACAGCAGCTGTGTCTCGATCAGAGTGACCTTCATGTCGCCGTAGATCTCTGTGTCATCAGGCCAGTACTTACAGCACTTCACCTGTACGCACACACACACACAATAATGAGAAACACAAACAGCTGATATTAAAATCTCATCAGAGTCTCCACCCCCTCCTTCTCTCATTAACCACTAATTACAGCTGAGCTAATCATAGTGTCGCCACGACAACCGGTGAGGTGAATAGAGCAGGCTGACAGAACACTTCAGTTCTGTGTGTGTCTGTGTGTGTGTGATGATGAAAGACAGAGGCAGATAATCAGCTTGATATCTCCCAGAATCCCCCTCTGTGGAACTCCTGTAGAAGGCAAGCAGATCCCTGGTGCCTTATGGGTAATGAGATTTGGGACACTGTGCTTGCCTGCAGGTGTGTTTGTTTGATCTCAGGTTAAATCCTCCAATTTTCAGAGGAAACAATTCATGTTTTATCCCATCTGAGCTCTCTGCAGATGGAAGCTGAGTGATGCTGAGGCTTCAGAACCTCCCAAACATCCTCTTGTCTGCAGCGATTACTGAACACACACCTTCAGGTGTGTGTTCCTGAGGATGTGTGTTCTCTGTTGAATGATTAAAGTATTCCTGACTGAGTGATGAGCAGTGAAAATAAACCTGGTTTAGTTTAGAGCTGGGTCAGAACCTGCTTCACCATCTTTTCTTATTGTTTGAATGAAATCTTAATTATCTGACAGGAAACAAGCTTACAGATTGGAAATGTACAATCAACATAAGAGGATTGCACCGTAGGGTTTTCACAAGGCTTTATCCTGGGATCTTTATTCCGTCTCTGTCAACACCTTACCAAATGTTTGTCCTAATGTTAAAATACAATATGCTGATGACACTGCACTTTATGCTAAAACAAAGCAACAAGCTTCTGGCTTCAGCTTTCATGTGTTCAGTCAGGAGCGCAAAGAGCAGCGCCTCGATCGTCACGCCCTTCACCTGCTGCAGCTGTGACTGCAGTGAGCAGATAGTCTGACAGAAACCAGGTCTGTCTGACCCCTGATAGGTACATATAAGTCTAACCCTCCATTCATTTGTTTTTATACAATTCAAAATTTTATTTAAGCATTAGATTGACATCTTGAGTTGACACAGAGTTAAATGTTGTTTGAATTTAAACAGCATTGAGCAGAAAAATGTTGGACAGTGTTCTACAAAATAAATAGAGAGCTAATTATTTGTCTTTTATTTTTCTTTCTGCTGATCTGAAAAATGATCCGATCCATGACTCAAATCCATGATAAGATATGATCCGTGAGTTTTTTGATCCATTGCACCCCTATCACTAACTACAGAAAGCTCGATAAAACCTACTGGATATCTCTAAAAAACACCCAAAAAGTTTGATAAGAAATCTTTTTGTTTGGATGTATTTTATTTGTTTTAAATTGGCTAACACCACCAGCATTAAATGATTTAATCTACAGTTAAGTCAACAAAACAATAAAAACAGAGGGAACTGTTATTGACTGAGGCAATGGACCAAATTTAGTCAAACAGTTGAATCTGTTAGAGGATTACACACCTGGAATAAATTACCAGCACATATCAGGAACTGTGACCATTACACAACCTTTAAAAACAGTTGAAGCAGGTGAAAAACAAATTAGTTATGAACTCATGCATACAATATTGGTTTGAGTCCTTCCTGGACCACAAGCTCACCTTGCTTTTTACTCTGTTTACTGTCTGGATCAGTGTTTGTTTCTTTGTGTAAATATGATTATGTTTTAGTACCTGCCTTATGACTAAGGATGAAGTTTAGCTGTTGTGCTAATTCTGGCATATTTAGATAGATGATTATTACTGGTATGATAATTATTGAGAACTGTTCTAGTCAAATCATATATTTGAACTGAATTCACCACAACACAGGCTCCTTGGTCAGAACGTGAGCTGGAAATGAACTCAGTCTGAGCTCCTCCAACCATCAGCTGGTGTTGGAGGGAAACCAGAACCGGTGGTCCAGTCCAGAACCTGGTTCTCTGGTTCTACTGTCATTCAGGTTTTCAAGTTTTTTTTCTCAGTAGCCAAACAAATACCCAGGTAACCATGGCAACAAGCAGCAGTGATAGAAAGTTCCAGGTGTGTGGGCGAGGCTTGTGAAAAGTTTGGATTTGTGAGTGTTGTGTTGATCAGCTGTCAGGATGTGGACTGCTTCAAACAGTGGTGTGAGACATGACAGTGGCATTCTGGGAAATTAAAAGTCCCAAACTTCATCAGAAAGGAGAAACAAACAGATGGCTCACCCGGCCCACTTCCACCAGGTTGGTTACCATGACAACGGCTGCTGTGTTCTCCTGCCACACCATTCTCCAAAAGTCATACGCTGTCTCCTGCATGGGACCTAATCACACACACACACGCACGCGCACACACACATACGCACGCACACACACGGGGTGTAAACTCCATGTCAAACAGCAGATTAGCAGATATTTTAATGTTCATGTTTATGTATTTGGCAGATGCTTTTATCCAAAGCAACTTACAAATGATAAATGTAACAAAGCAGTTAGCACTGAGGCTAACATTAAACTACTTAGAGGGATGAACACTAGTCAGGCTCTGCCAGAGGTCACAGTGTAGGAAATGAGTCCAAGTATAGAGGGAAGTCCACAAAGAGAGTAGAGTAGAGTAGGGAAAGGGAAGTGTAAGGAAGGTGTTAGTTTTTGTAGTGACTCCAAATGGTCAATGGGCTGCTGCGTCATGTCCTTGCACCTTTCAGCGGAAGCTTACAGCTGTTGTTTGTTATGAAGTAGTCCCGAGTCTAAAATAGTACCTACTTTCTTTGTGTTACTTTTTAATTTCACTTGCAGTCAATATGTTTATTGAGGTCACTAGGGAGCATTAGTATCATTAGTATCACTACTGAATGAGTTTTAAGGACTTTTTTCTCACAATGCTAGTTGTTACCATTCACTTACATTGTTTTCTGATAAGCTAAAGCTAAAGGAGTACTGCTGGATCAGGAAAACAGCTGGACTGGTTACAAATTGTTTTTGCCCACTGATCTAACGATGGGAAAAATGTCAATAGACACAAAAAACCCTTTTGGGTGGAGTATCCCTTTAAGGGCCTTTCCGTCCCTGTACCAGAGGAGCATGAGAATAGCTGAAAGTCAGACCTGTTCCCGGTGTGGGTTGGACTCCGCCGGGGCTGCCCTTTGTCACTGGTTCTGTTCATAACTTTATGGATATAATTTCTAGGTGTAGAGGGTGTCAAGTTTGATTGCAGGAGGATCTTGTCTCTGCTTTTGTGCATGATGTGGTCCTTCTAGCATTGTCAAGCTGTGACCATCAACTATTGCTGGGGAGGTTCGCAGCAGAGTGTGAAACAGAAAGGAAAAAGAAAGGGGAACTTGTGGCCAATTGCATAATAGAATTTGTTCTCTGCATTTGACCCATCCCTGAGGGAGTAGAGGGCAGCCATTTTTGGTGGTTCCCAGGAGGCAGTTGGAGGTTCAGTATCTCACCCAAAGATACTTCAACACATGGCCAGGCTGGGGTTTGAACCCCACTCTCACACATAGGAGGTGATCTCTCTGCCACTGAGCCACGGTCGCCTCAGCTGGGATGACGATCAGAATGTTCAAATTTGAAACCATGGTCCTCGACTGGAAAAGGGTGGATTTCCAACTCCTACTCAGGGAAAAGGTCCTACCTTGAGTGGAGGAGGTTAAGTATCTCGGAGTCTTGTTTGTGAGTGCGGGAAGGAGGGAGCGGGAAATCAACAGGCGGATTGGGGCAGCGTATGCAGTGAAGCGGACGCTGAACTGGTCTGTTCTGGTCTGGTCTGTGGTGAAGAAGGAGCTAAGTCAGAAAGCAAGGCTCTCGATTTACCGGTCGATCTACCTCCCAATCCTCACCTATGGTCACGAGTTTTGGGTAATGACAAAAAGAATGAGACTGCGGATACAAGCAACCAAAATGAGTTAAAAGACTCAGCAGGGTGGAAATGCTCACCCTTAAAGATAGGGTGAGGAGCTTGGACATTCGGGAAGGACTCGGAGTAGAGCCGCTGCTTCTCCACATAGAGAGGAGTCAGTTGAGGTAGTTCATGCATCTGGTTAGGATGCCACCTGAATGTCGCCCTCGTGAGGCGTTTTGGGCATGTCCTGCTGGCAGGAGCCCCCTAGGTAGACCCAAGACAAGGCCAGGAATCACCTGGGCACCCCAGTGGAGGAGCTGGTGGACTTGGCCAGAGAGAAGATGGTCTGGGATGCCACACTTGGGAGGCTGCCCCTGCGACCCGGACCCGGATAAGCAGAGGAAAACGAGATAAGGCGATTTGATAACTGAGTTTATTTAGTTGTTCAAACTACAGTCTCAAGATGCTTTGGGGATGACTTTGTTTTTCCAGTGATACACAGGTATTATAACCTGAATACTTCTAAAGTCACTGAGAGACAGAACAGAACTGTTTCTCACCTTGTGTAGCGATGTAGTGATTGGGTCTGTGGTAGCCCTGAAGGAGACAGCAAGAGATCTCAGGTGAGTCTCAGATACCCACATGTACAACCAGCTCCATAAAGCATATTTAGTAACAGGTTTAAAAGTGATTAACACATAAAAACATTCAGTTGTATTTTATCTCTGACCCAGTCCTGTGT